>JARYHS010011408.1:66567571-66694153 GCA_031002005.1 Vandiemenella viatica
ATAATCTTGCAGGTACCGAATAGAATTTTAATAATAAAAAAAAGCAAGCAATTATCCCATGTTAATGCCACAAAGGTATCTTCTCATTCTCTCTTCCTAGATTGTTTCTGTAATAATACTCTCTGTGTGATCTCGAGCTCATCGAATATTATTATATGGCGATAGATATTTTGACAATAAGCGAGGAACTGAGCAGTGACAATGCTAATCCATGTGAAACTAAAATCTGTTGTCTGGTGAACAAGTAAAGACAACGCTGGAACAAACGTCTCAATCATCTACGACGCTGGGTATCATCTGCTTATTGTTACCCAGCTGGTAGGCTAACTTTCTGCTCTGCTTTTCGGGAGAGCGCAGTTCGATACCCTATTAAGACCCATCCAGAATTCGGTTTCCATGGTTTCCGAATACCTCCTAACGATTTTTTGTGATAGTTCATTCGAAAGGCCATGGTCGAACTAATTCTGTTCCTAGTCTTCATACTCCGCCGACTCTATGACCCAGATGTCGACGAATCTTAATCTTTAGTTAAAAACAAAACAAAATTGCGTATCAAATTAATTATAACCTTCCTTCCATAACACATTACTGAAGTCATTTACAGCTGTTGTTTCATATGTAATATTTATTCACATATGCCTTTCGCTCTTGTAGTCTATTTATTATCATTTTAGATTGCGTATGAGGAAATCAGTTGAACAGGAACTTTTAGAGGATTGATACTGCAGTGGTATCGACACATGAAGATGATAAATCACCTAAATGTTCCAAGAAGATGTATAATTTGAACCTGGAAAGTAAGAAGCCTTGGGAAAACCATGTGATAGACGTTTAAAGGAAATAGAAAAGAGAATGATTGATAGAGAGCAAACTGAACAGCAGATTTGGAAAGACTGGAAACGCTAATGTTGACTGTGTGAAATTGTCATGATGAAAATATCTACGTCATCATAGGCACATGCTTAGTGGCTTTGTGGCAGCGGTATGTAATATAACCTGGTACAAGACAGGTTAGTCACTATTGAATCAAATATGTGTGTACTCGAGCTCACGATTAGTTTCTTATGTAATAGAAGATGTAATAACACCTGCTAACAATCCACTGATGATGGCTCATTCCATAAGGGCGAAACGCATAAGCGGAAAAATTATACAGGGAAAGTTTTTGTTTACGGTTTCAATTTTTAAGTTGATGCATGCTCCAGTTTTGGAATGCTTGTTACAGTGCCGCTAAAGTGGACTCGGGAAGGTACAAAATTCATCGACCTGCAGTACCGATTTGACGAATTACGTTTTTCGGATGTTTTCTGTAATCAGCTGGGAAGTCGTAGGTTTCCGCCTCAAAACTACACAACGTAGCAACATAATTAAAACTTATAGTGCAGAATATAGTTTACAGTACTCAGGGATAGATGTCAATACTACACATTAATAAAATTTAGAGTTTCCACTGAGAAGGTAGCTTAGATGGACACACGTTTTGGTTCATCAACTGATACGTACCTGACAAAGCTTGTCTTCCCCTGAATTAACATTTAGAAACTTTTTCCTACTTGGTCTCCGGTCACATAAATCTGATAGTGCACAAAGATACCCCAATGACAAGTTGTTTAAATATTCGTGATCTCCTGAATTATCAAAATGATTCACTGTAACGCCTAGGTCATTGTCTTTATTCTAAATCCCAGGTCAACTTCAGTTCTCTTACCATTGCACATATTGAAGTGAACTACACTTAATGGTTCCTTGAGGTTTATTACTATGTACACAAAACACTGGTAAACAATAACAAATGTGGTACAGTTAGCGGATGACCGTCGAGAAATTTAGCCTGGTCCTGATCCGGGGTAGAGAGACGGCTTCTACTTCTCGCGAACTTCCGGTGGTCTTCTGTAGTTGAAGCTGGTTCCGCGGTCAGGCCGGAACTGGCGGTGGAGCGGCCGGCTACGCTTATATAGGCGGCCTGGCGCAGGAATTCCGTTGTGTGGTAGTACGGCGACCTCTGTAAGAAATAGTCCCACTTAGCTTCTAGATGATTCTATTTGTTTTCCTGGTTTGTTTTGATGTCTCTGCGCCTGTTTGGAGTCGTATATGTATCCCGGCGTGCAGGCGCGTTGTGTGTGAGGTCTGCCTGGCAGGGGCCTTTACTGGCAGACTGAACATACCTCCCTCCCGGGGGGGGGGGGGAAGCGATGTCTGCGACGTCTGCGAGGTCGTCTGCCGCGGCGCCCTGGAGCAGACTATGAAGGCTACCTCCAGGGGAGTACGGAGCTGTTCCCCTGGCGATGCGTGCCGACCTGCGTCGTGGTGCAGGTTGTGGTGGAGGTACTTGTGGAGCTAACGGCATCGGTTCGTCGGCGTCGATGGCCGGGGGCTGTACGGGGGGCGCTGAAGATGGTCCCCGCAGGTGGTCGAGAGGCTGCGGCTGAAGGGTGTCGGAGCGACCGACAGGTTGTGGCGTCGTTGGTGGCGCTGTAACTGTCCCTGAGCAACGGTTAGACGGCAGGAGTGGTGGAGGTGGCAGGGAAGGAGAGGAAGAAGTGGATGGCCGTGCCGTGGTGGAAGAGGACGGTGCCGTGGGGTAGCGGGGACGTAGTTGGTTTCGATGGCGTCGCACTATCCGGCCATCCAGGCTGACGTCGAACAGTTGGCGGCCCCGGGGCCGCTGGATGACCCCCGGAAGCCAACCGGCCCGGGAGCCAAACCCGCGGGCCCAGACTAGGGAGCCCGGGGTGAAACGGAATGGGCCCGAAGGTACCTGTACTTTGGGCGGGGGTAAGAGGAGATGGAGGAGAGTGCGAGGTTGGCGGCCATGCAGCAATTCCGCCGGGCTTTTGGCCCCCACTGGAGTGGTTCGATAGGAACTGAGGAAGAGTGTCAATGCCTCTTCGAGTTTGTGACTTGTGGTGTATTTGGTCATTTGGGTTTTGAATGTTCTGACTAGCCGTTCCGCCTCCCCGTTAGATTGGGGGTGGAAGGGCGGGGTGAGGAGGTGTTGGATATTGTTGGCGGTACAGAAGGATAGGAATTCCCGACTTCGAAATTGCGGTCCGTTATCTGTGACGATAGCGTATGGTAATCCTTCGATGGAAAAGATCTTCGTGAGGGCTGAAATGGTGACCTCTGTGGTGATTGTGGAGCAACGGACGACATATGGGAAGTGGGAAAAGGCATCCGTCACTAGGAGCCACTGGTGGCCTAGGAATGGGCCAGCGAAGTCGAGGTGAATGCGTTCCCAGGGTCCGGACGGTGCCGGCCAGGAAAGGAACTTTTGAGGGGGGCGGGGCAGTTGTTGGGCACAGATGGTACAGCGCCGCACCATCTTCGTGACATCCGTGGTAAGGCCGATCCAGAATACATGGCGTCTGGCAAGGGATTTGGTGCGGGCAATTCCCCAGTGTCCTTGGTGGAGAGTTTGGAGGATTGTCGGTTGTAGGGATCTCGGAACGACGACCCTCGGGGTGGAATTTGGTTCTGTGCGGAGGAGCACTCCCTCTACTACTGAGAGCTGGTGGCGGATGGAGTAGTAGAACTTGAGGTCTTGATGATGGCGTGGAGGGGAACGTGTTTGCCACCCGTGTTGGATGTGGTGTCGGATGACACGGAGGAGGGGGTCCTCCCCTGTGGCTGCCGCGACTTTTGAGGCCGTGACTGGAAATGTCTTCAGTGCTTCTTGTATGTCATCGTCGATCTGGAACACCAGAAGTTCCGACTTGTCGAAGGCAAGGTCTGGTCCCTGCGGTAGTCTGGATAAGGCGTCTGCATTGGCATGCCTGGAGGTGGTACGGAAATGCATGGTATATCTGAACTGGGACAGGAATAGTGCCCAACGCTGGATGCGGTGGGATGTTTTGGTAGGCAGACGTGTGGACGGATCAAATAGTGATAGGAGTGGCTTGTGGTCGGTAATGAGATGAAAAGAAATCCCATATAAAAGGGAATAGAATTTGGAGCAGGCAAAACAATAGCTAGCGCCTCTTTCTCGATTTGAGAATATTTAAGCTGAGCAGCCGATAGGGCTTTGGAGATGTAGGCTACGGGGCGTTCCGTGCCATCTGGTAATTTATGAGACAGAACTGCCCCCACACCGTAATCGGATGCATCTGTGGCAAGTATCAAGGGGAGGTTTGGAGTGTATGGCATGAGGCATGCTGCGGACTTGAGCTGCTGTTTAAGGGTGTGGAATGCGGTCTCGCAAGCTGGGGTCCAACGGAACGGGACATTCTTGCGACAGAGGTGGTACAGGGGTGCTGCCACTTGTGCTGCTGAGGGTATAAATTTTCTGTAGTATGAAATCTTGCCTAAAAACGATTTCAAATGATTGTAGATCCTGAGGCCGAGGTAAGTTGGAAATAGCGTCCACATAGGAAAATGCTGGGGAGATGCCTTCCTGAGCGATGATGTGACCCAGGTAGGAAATGGATTGTTGAAAAAATTGACCTTGGAAAGGTTGCATTTTAATCCTGCTGCACGGAGGCGGAGGAAGAGTAGGCGGAGGTTGGTCATGTGTTCGGCAGCGGAGGGTCCCGTGACGACTATGTCGTCGAGATAGTTGATGCATCCCGGAATATCCTGGAGAAGTTGTTCGAGATACCGTTGAAAAATTGCTGGAGCACTGGCCAAGCCGAACATGAGCCGGTTGAGTTGGAAGAGGCCAGAGGGAGTGTTGATGACTGTGTATTGTCGGGACTGGATATCCAAAGGGATTTGAAGGTATGCTTCTGCCAGGTCAATTTTTGTAAAGTAGGTACCTCCTGCTAGTTTACGGAAGAGGTCGTCCGGTCTCGGAAGTGGATAGTCGTCTACCAGCAGATGCGGGTTGACGGTGGTCTTAAAGTCACCACAGAGGACGTAAGCGGCGTCCTGGCTTCTGAACTATGACCAACGGCGTGGCCCAGGGGCTGAACCGCACCGGCTGGAGGATCCCTTCGTCTTGGAGACGTTGAAGTTCTTCCTGAAGTGGTTGTTGAAGCGCTACGGGTACCTGGCGTGCCCGGAAGTATCGAGGCCGTACGTCCGGCCGGAGTTGGAGTGATGCTTCGAAGTCCTTTGCACAGCCGACGCCTGGTGAGAACAGGTCCTGAAACTCGGTGCAAAGGGCGTCCACTTCAGGAAAAGGAACATGCTGAGATACGAGGTGTATGTTATCCTCAATTGAAAATCCGAATAAGCGGAAAGCGTCCAGTCCAAATAAATCTGCTGTGAGAGAACTGTTAACTACTAAAAAGGGGACTGAACGATGTACAGACTTATACATGACGTTGCTGTGAACTGTCCCAGGAGTGCTATTTCCTGTTTGTTGTATGTCAGGAGGCGCTTGGGGGCCGGCGAGAGGGGGGGCGAGCCAGTTTTCACATAAGTAGTATAATTAAGCAATGAGACTGCTGCTCCTGTGTCGACTTGTAGGCGCAGGGGCTTGCCATTGACCGTAACGTCAATAAAAAGTTTGGATGCTGTGGAAGTGTCTACCTGATTGATATCCATAGGTGCGCCGCTCAACCTGTCTTGGTAAGACCCTGGGCGGCGAGAGCCGGGATTGGCATTGGTGCTGTTGGTGCGGCAGACGGACGCCAGGTGTCCTTCCTTGCCGCAACGTGAGCATTCAGCCCAACGATCCGGACAATTTTCCCTCTCATGTGCTGAATAACAGGCGGGGCAGGAGGGTAGGCGGAGCGGGCTGCGGCGTCGGCGCTGCGGGATCCGCTGCTGCTGCCGAGACTTGGTGCCCCTGCCGGAACGGGCCGGTTCGAAATCCTTCTGAGGAAGCAGTCCCCGGTTGTGGTGTCGGGAGGAGCGCGACTGGGAGCTCTGGATGGCGGCGACGTCCTGTGTGTCCTCTACGTCGGTTCGGATTGCGGCCACATCCGCCCAGGACTCCAGGCGGCGATCTGCGGCCGTAGATATTTCGAATTTGTAGGCAAGTTCGATGACCTGCTCCAGGGATGGGTCCTCTAACTTGAGGGCGTCATGCCGGAGTGCGGCATCTGGTGCAGCCTGTATGATGTGATCACGCACCATGTCGTCGGCGTAGGATTCGTGGGAACAACGAGTTTGAAACTTACATTTTCTGCTAAGGCCTTGGAGTTCGGCCGCCCACTGGCGATACGTCTGATCGGGCTTCTTCCGGCATTGATAGAATTCGACGCGGGCCGCGACGACATGGTACCGGCGTCTGTAGTATGCATTCAGTGTCGTACAGATGGTCGTGAAGGTGAGGGTGTCGGGGTCTTGTGGCTGAAGTTTGGTGAGCAAGACATACATCTTTGATTGGTTCCAGGAAAGGAAATATGCACGCTGGTCTTCTTCTTTGGATATGTGATGAATTGCGAAGTGTTGTTTTATGCGCTTCTCGTAGGTCTCCCATTCTTCGACGTCGTCGTTGAATGCTGGGAACGGAGGCGGGGCCGTGGGTTGGCGGAGATTCCTGACTTCCGCAATCAGTTGTCTCTGAGATTCAAAGAACTGATGTAGAAGTCCTTGGAGGAACTGTTGCCATTCCGTAGGTGCTGCTGGCGTAGCCATGATGGTCGAGAGTTCTTATCCCAACCTTGTCGCCACTGAAGTGAACTACACTTAATGGTTCCTTGAGGTTTATTACTATGTACACAAAACACTGGTAAACAATAACAAATGTGGTACAGTTAGCGGATGACCGTCGAGAAATTTAGCCTGGTCCTGATCCGGGGTAGAGAGAGACGGCTTCTACTTCTCGCGAACTTCCGGTGGTCTTCTGTAGTTGAAGCTGGTTCCGCGGTCAGGCCGGAACGGGCGGTGGAGCGGCCGGCTACGCTTATATAGGCGGCCTGGCGCAGGAATTCCGTTGTGTGGTAGCACGGCGACCTCTGTAAGAAATAGTCCCACTTAGCTTCTAGATGATTCTATTTGTTTTCCTGGTTTGTTTTGATGTCTCTGCGCCTGTTTGGAGTCGTATATGTATCCCGGCGTGCAGGCGCGTTGTGTGTGAGGTCTGCCTGGCAGGGGCCTTTACTGGCAGACTGAACAACTTTCGTTTAAATGAAATTAGAAATAATTATTTTATATTACCTGAACTTAAAATTAAAATGATAAATATATTTAAAGGCGCCCACAAAATCTTATGAGTAACCGTTTGATTATTTACCGAGGACAAAACTAATTCAAAAGAACTTCAACTCCAGTCAGCATTTGCCCTGTTTAAAGGCCTCAATCCTATGAAAATAATAATGTTACTGGGAAAAGAATATAAATGATACGGTTCTGAAATGGTTCTGTTACAGACCTCTTAACAGTTTTGTTATAAAAAAAATTCTCTGCGGCGCTCTACTTACGCTTACGCTTCGAACGTAAATCCATTTACAAAACGCTTATCTCTCTGCAGCTTCCACAAAGTTGCATAAATCCTTTTTAGCAGCGTCCAAACAGCATTACATTCACAGAGATGCGAAGCGATTAGCGCTTTATGCGCTCTTCTTTTCGCTTTCAGTGTTTTAAGAGTGTAGAAACATACAACTCATCATTTCTTAACAAAACAAGCTGAATTTCAAATGATTTTCAATCCACATAGTAACTATTTATATATAAGAAAAGGAAATGATGCAAATCATAACACAAAAAACTGATATTACAATAAACTTGTTCACTTCACTATCCCAGCGATGACAGATGCAAATTCGGTTGTTTTTTTGTTTCACTTTACGCTTCGTTGATATCGATATTATTAGAGGTGGGAGAGGACAAGCGAGAAGAAGCGAGAAGGAACGAGAAGGAATTCGGCCAAGGAATTCTGATGGAACCATTCCGGCAATCGCATGGCGTGACTTCAGAGAACCATCCAGGCGGCCGGTCGGCGATTTGAAGACGCGTCCTACCGTATACCAGGCCCCACAGATGCATGGCCTCGGTGTATTGATGGAGACCCGATTTTATATTAGTGTAGCGAATAATACAGAGTAGAACACCAACGTCGTAAATAACGCCAGCAATGGCTTTTTTTGCCCTCAGGGCGAAAGAAAGATAAAGTGGAACAATTTTGGTAAAAAAATACCAGCTATGACGTTGTTCAAATGTTCAGTTTTACTTAAAATTTCAAATGTTAAATGAATGTTCTCATAAATACGAGGGTTGGAACTTAAATAGTGGCATCACTGTTATGGAGACACTATGCAATGTCGCTGATAGCACACGTTGTTGACATACCTACCTTACCTCCGAGCAAATTGAGTCCTCCGTCCCACGCCCCGGCGTGCGCACAATCGAGGGAATCGCAGTCACTTGTGAGTGAATGGTCTAACGTAACGGTGTCACTATGTTTTCGAAACAGGAACAACGGAGTTGGATCAAGATTGAATGTGCCAGAGATCGTACAGCACGACAGTGTCATCAAGGTCTTCAAGAGGCGTGCTGGGAATCGGCATTGCCGTACAGAACAGTGGCACGTTGAGTAAAAACCTTCAACGAAGGTCGGCAAACTGTGGCTGACATACATCGGGCAGGTCGTCCTAGCGTGTCTGAAGAAGAAGTGCATACTGTTGCCACGTTAGTGGACAGTGATCGACGCCAGACGATTCGTGAGCTCACCTACGAAACCGGATTAGCGCATACCACTGTGCTTCGCATCCTGAAGGAACGCTTGGGCATGCGAAAAATTGCATCACGATGGGTTCAGCATGAATTGACGGAAATGCAGAAATGGATGCGTTACGACGCTGCTCAGACGCACTTGGAGCGCTATGAGCGCGAAGGAGAGGCTTTCTTACGCCCTAACGTAACACTGGATGAGACATGGGCCACATCGTACGAGCCAAAACTGAAACGCCAATCCAACGAATGGCGTCATTATGGGTCGTCGCGAAAGTCGAAAGTGCGTCAGAGCCCCAGTATGGTGAAAGTTATGGTGATTCTCGTGTACGACTGTGATGGTGTTATCCTAACGCATCACGTTCCTCCACGGCAGACCGTCAATGCACAGTATTACTGATCGTTTTTGGAGCATCACCTGCGACCAGCTTTGCGAAAGAAGCGGCAACACTTACTGCGCAACCCACCCATCATTTTGCACGACAGTGCGCGGGCTGCTCTGTTCGGTCGACGGTACTGGGAAGTACTGTACCATCCAACATACTCCACGGACTTAAGTCCTTGTGACTTTGATTTGATTCCGAAGATGAAGGAACCACGTCTTGGCATTCGCTTCAGAACTGTTCCAGAGATTCGACAGGCAGTAGACCGCTCCATTCATTTCATAAACAGAACAGGCTCTGCTAACGTTATACTACACCTTCCACATCGCTGGCAACGGGTTCTACACAACGCTGGTGACTACTTTGAAGGACAGTAACAGGTGCAAACATGTATCGTTTCTGAATAAATAGTTGCCATTATTTAAGTTCCAACCCTCGTATAACATTTAAAACTATTCCTATAAGAATATAATTTTACACATATATTTTAGTGTTTATAATACTTCGAGAACTAAGCACTATGGTTATTTTATATAAGCAAATAATTAATTTTTTCCCAATAGGATAACTGAATGCCCATGGAAATATAACATTATTAAAACAATTCTAGATTGATTGCGTAATACTCAGTTATTTGTTTGTTGGACTCGATGTAAGAAAATAATTTAAAAAAAGGGCTGTAATTTTTTGTGATGAACATGTTATTAGATTTTAAAACAGTATTCTTTGGCAGTAAATAAGGGCAAGGAAACTATTTTGTGACCAAATTTCCATCATTGAAGTAAATGTAGCATGAAACCTCAGGAGCAGCAACATTTAACTATCACTTTGTTTTGTTCTGTCCATGTGGCAAGATAATTCATCGACATCATGCTGGGCCTACATGTAAACATAATAATTTGTATGTCATAGCGAACCTTCACGGCCTGCTATAAAGTTATCTTTTAAGAGACTGATCGTTTCAAGTAATAGACAGTACGTCTAAGAAGTAACTATGCACTTAATATCGTATTAGTTTAATTTATATTTAGTTAGTACGTTTTTATGTTGTTTTATATTTTCAGCATGAAGAGAAGGATACAGTAAATTACTCGTCATTAGCAACTAAGTGTTCATGCAACTGGTTGTGGTTAAATTGTTTCCAAGATCTTAGCGGAAGAGGATAGGATTCTCGCTGTCCAGACTTGTTACATTAGAGATCTAACTGCTGAACTGAATAAATGGAGAGAACTTTTCGATTCTAACTCATCATTAAATTATTTACATGATACACATAATTGAAACTGAAGAAACTGCTTGGTAAGTACCTAGTTGTGTACAGTCTAGATCTACATCGATAGTGTAAAATGAGTTCACTAGATATCTGAATATCACGAGAGGCCCAATCCAGTTCATAAGATGATTAACTATAGAGTTTGACAAAACTTCACATCGTTTAATCCAAAAGATAACCTGAGCTGTAATTCAAAGAGTACATTCCACACCTGTTGTATGGAGTGCTGGAGGAAGGCTTTAACAATCAATTATTGACAACTGAGCGACATTATATCGGATCATTGTCGAGTTGATTCTAATTTCCATCTTAACATTATGTATTTGTTCTTACCTGTTCTCAGCCCAAACACTACAGCAACACTCTCTCTCTCTCTCTCTCTCTGGTCACGTGACGTATCAACGCCAAAGTACTTGGACCTTCCAAAAATTATTATCACTAAAAATTTATGAAATAAAGACATTTCAGATAACACTGTTACCTCACAACAGCGAGAGAAGAAAAGTTGCACCAAAGCTGTTCCGTAGATCTACGAGCGTCTACATAGGGATTGAACTCCGTGTTCATTAGATTTCAGCTTGATATTTATCCATTTAGTATCTTAATATGATGTGTTTTAGGTGCCTTGTCTTTCGGATTTTGTTCAAGGCCTATGTTAGAAGGAAAAAAGTTTGATTACATTCAGGGAAAACTCTGTAAAATCAACTACATAATTTCCTAACCTCACACGCTCTCTCACTCACTCGTCTCAGTAGATGTTGGCTGGAGAACGATGACGTCATGCGCCAACCTTCACTCGAAACTTAACAGTGACTAGAAATATTATTAGAAGAGTGATAGTGGTTCACAATTTAATAGCTAAACTACTGCTACCAAATTAATTACAGTAATACATTAATTAAGTTTCATTTTCGTAGCATTTCATACTTAAGAAATATCGATAAATTTTACGGTTTATAAAACGTAAAACTGTTTTTTAGTAACATGTTGTAAATGAAGCAACATGAAATAACTTTAAAAAACTTAAATTACTCATGATCTGCGCTGTAACCACGAATGACAATTGCCATACGGGTCTAGGCTCAATTTCAGTTTAGTTAAAATGTTGCTTGCTGCTTGACTAAAGATTGCCGTTTATTTGCTTTTTTACGTATTTTACTGACCACTTTCGTTAATGGTCTTTGTACATGTTCGGTGTATAATGTTATTTAAAGTGCATATCAGGCCAAATATGTTGCCGACTCAGGCATTCTGGCAATTAATTTCTTCGGTTTTGCTTAACTAATTAATAATCTGGAACCTGTATCAAGTTCTCTGGCAGTTACGCACACTACAACCAAAGATTACGTTATGGATGTTTGCCCAGACTCAATTTAGAAATTGATGCTTTGGGAGAAATTTCAAACTCCCTTTAAACAGTATTTCTTCAAATTTTGCAAATTGGATTTTAGGATCAAGTACAAGTCAAGCTTGTATTTCAGCAAGTTCGAATCTAGCAACCATGAGCTTTGGAATTTCTACTATACCGCGATCGTCTCTGTTCGTGTTTAATACGTCTATTAATACTTCTGGGTTCTTCAAGCTCAAGAGATTTGAAACTAAGGCCAAGGTAATTTTTGGCCATATCAGGTCAGCTTGTAATAATCTCTGACCCTAAAAAGTTGAGCTATTCTAGATCCGTGACGATACGTTAACAGTCACGGGCTTACATTAGTGTATAATAATCGTTGGCAACAGCAGCTTGCCGCTTAACTTCTCGGTCTCCTTATATGCTTCACCTTCATTGCAGTCCACGACTGTGATACAGAAATGCTCCTCACGCCAGCACTGCGTTCCCGTTTAAACCTCTGCTGCCGGCTACGACGTCACGGCCACATTGGCGTCATACGGCGTGACGCAATATCTTCCGCGCCACTGCTCGGCGGAGCGGCAGGTAGGAAAGCAGTCCGGGGACCTGTATTTTCCGGGCGAGTGGCATTCCCGCCGCAACTGGAGCGACCCGTATTTCTCAGTTATTTCATCAAGCCGAGTAGCAGCGACGCAGCGGGCCTACGGACTGAAGTGCTCCTCCAAATTGATTCTCAGAAATTCGTAACAAGACAAATAACCCCTTCTCTACGGTAAACACGTCTGTCATTTCTTCCATCTTCTCTCGCCATCTCTTGGGGGGTTGTGTAACAGAACGCAGGTGAGAGATAGGAAGATAAATATTGACTGCAAATACTTTTCTTAGATCTTCCTTTCTACTTGCTACGTTCTGGCTTACTAACTTACAGTTAACAGTAGAATTAAATCATTACCTAGCCGGGAACACCTATATTTAGAATTGCCGAGAGCGATGGGCGAGCGGTAAAGCTTTGGCCTGGTATTGGAGGACGCAGTTTCGAATCCTCGTCCTGGCATCCAGATTTTCGTTTTCCAAGGTTTTCCCAGATCATTCCAGGCGAATGTCGGGATGGTTTCTTCAAAAGGCCATGGCCGAAGTCATTCTACTTCTTGCTTCTCGCCCTTCCCCGCCTCTAATAACTTTGACGCGACGTCGAAAACGCGTACAGACAGAAAAAAACCAGCTAGGACATTAAATTCACAAGCTTTTATAGGCATTTCGCACACAGTTCCATAATACTCTTACAATGTAAAACACAAGACAAAAAGTTAACGCAGCATTTATCCCGATTTCGGGAATAATCTCAGTTATACAATGTAATTTAATTATTATACTCAAGACTCGAGAGATAGCTTGAATCTTAATTTATGTGATTAGCGTCGTTTTCTTTAGATGTAGTCCTGTCATAAGTGAGCAAGCAAAATAAGAAAAGCGTACCAGTCAACACAACAATAAGCCTAAAAATTAATACTTTACGGAGTATGTTTCTCCGATGAACGGTCCTTATATTGTAGACTTTTTTAAGCCAGGTAAGAAACTTTCCACGTCGTCTAGTGTAGATAGTTTAATTTGATCTGTAACCCACCAACTTTTCCGCTGAGTATTTCAACCCTGTCGTTCGGAATCCACTGACAGTTGGCTACGAATAAGTATGTATGATTTCAACCTGAGTGTACTCTTTACCACTTCCAGCATGGTTATGTCTAAAGCAAAGATTAACTACAAAACAGTTTTTAACTGCCCTCATCTCTGATACAGTTTCACGGCTTTGTAACATTGAAAAATATAATGTACCAAACTGGCTAAATTACTAAATAATAGCAGTATCAGTATTTTCGTGAATGATGAAGATAATGGTTGCTTGCTGTGAATTTCAGGTAGTAAGCCTTACTTCAACTATATCATCAAGAGATATTCTGTTGCTGTCACTAGCAGATGGAAGAATAGTCTGGCTTATAGTGGTCAGTATGGGTTTAATTACAGTTAGTGTCTTTTATGCCGATAACGGACAGCCAATCAGGTTCTTAATATTTTCCAACTCTTCGGCTGTTCAAGTCGGTAAGTAATCTCATAACTCATATTATATGTTTCAAATACAGGAAGCGGAGAAGCCAAAATGAAGGTAGCAAGAGTGTTTCTTGAAAATTACTCCACAGAACAGTCAATTACAGATATGATGAAGAAGTTGTTTACGTAGTTAGCAGAAGACTGGAAGCTGATGAAGAGAGGGCTGGGTGTGCATAAAGCATGCACTGATTATGAGACCTAGGTGGATATTGGGAGTAGTGACGGAGGAAAATAAATTACAACCACCGTGACTTATTTATTTATTTCTGTAAAAAAAGAATGGATAAGTCTCAATTTGTAGATAAGGAAATCAGAGAATATAAGACATAATGAAAGGAGGAGCAAAATTGTTTACTTGAAACACTGAAAGAATTTAAAAAAATGAATGTAGTGCAAAAGTAAGCGCATCTCTAATAACAATAACTCCAACATAATATTTTACTTAGCAACATTTTCGAACATATTGAACTATGTGAATAATAAATCCTAATGTCATACACGTATATTCAGAACTCATCCAAATCTTGAACATCTGATTTATCTTTAAAATTATTGCTACTCACTTCATTATTGCGTAGTAATTTCTATCTCTCACTCTTATCTGGTATCTTGATGTACAGCATAACTGATGGTTTAAATTAATGCTTTGTGGTAATTAAGTGAGTAAATTCAGGCAGCACTTACGCTGTAATAGCTGAAGTAGAGCTATTAATTAATTGATAGAGGTAGTGTTTGAAAATCGAAAATAATCGGTAGTAATCATCATGAGATCATGATTAATTAATTATACATTAGTCAGCTCTCTACATAACAGCTTCCACTCAGAAATGAGTTTGGCTTCCACGTCACTCATTACACATCCAAATGGCGTGCTTGACATGTTGAAACAACTTTTTTGAGCTGGAAAACAGGGAACACGTAGCTCTTTAGAGGATATGCACACTTGACTTTGTAAAAAATAAATTTCAAAATACACTCAGAAGTTCATAATATGCTCTATAGCAAGAGTACATTTTATACATAACTAAGCGGTAACATATAAACCTCTATACAGAGTGTTCTAGGAAAGTGCTGTAGAGTGTCATTTTCAACATGTTAGCAGAAATGGAGTGGCTGACATGAAATTTTAAAATAAACATTTGAAGGTTGCTCCAAAATTCCAAAAAAAAAAAAAAAAAAAGTATTTTAAGCAATATTTTAAAAGAATGTCATAGGTTAATAGTGAATCAGGAAAATTAAAAATATGTAAATGTTACAGATTTCTCGATATATCAGAGACTGTCATCGCAGTAAAAACCTCCTGTCTTTTGTCAAAAACGAGTTAAGAGATACATAATAACGAAGTTTTTTCTCGGCGTTGAAAATTAATATAATGTTATCGGCTAGTGACCCGGGAACATTATATTAGTTAATAGATTTCGGTCGCTCTAATATATTGTAGTGTATGTCATACATTGTATACACCGAAAAAGGTACTTCTTGGTGTTTTTTCTTTTTTTTTGTATTTTAACAAAACGCGGAGTACGGTGACTGTTCTGTTTATTGGTACTTCAGAATATTAGAAAAATGAAAACTGAAAGCCGCCCAAAACCTACAATCTGTTTTTCTTCCATTTTACATACATACATGAACACACACAAACACTCGCGCACTTATGATTTATAACTCCAACCGTAGCATTCTGCAAAGATAATATTTGGTTACATATATACTCGCATAAGTTAGTAACTCCTTTAAAGTATGAATAAAAAATGTATTAGAGTTACTGTAATTACCATGTTGATAAATACCAAGGATATTATTTGTTCGAATGTGACATCAAACGTTATTTATTTTTCTTACTATTTCGTTTCGTTTACTGAGCTGATGACATTGACAACAACTAGTTTTAAAATATTGTAAATTCAACACTTCGGACATTTCCCTTTATACCTTAAATATTTTTTTAAATTAAAGACACTGAAGTTTGATATTTTGGAGGGTCAATATTCAAGACGTTTTTCACACAGTTAATTTCCAAAAACCAGAATGGAATAAAGTGCAATTGAATCGCGATTTGTTTAAGATTACTAAATTTTCACCCAAAATATCTTCAGCGTTATTCTTGCAAACAATTAAAGTAGAAGAGAATGAAATGTGAAGTTGCAAGATTATGGTAAATTTAATTTTAAACTCACAGTTCACTGATATTTTGATAACAGAAATGCGAACACATACCCTGAAAGTCGGTAGCCCAGCAGTCCAACGACAATATAATATTTTCTCAGTAGCTTTTTTTTTTTTTTTTTTTTTTTTTTTTTTTTTTTTTTTTTTTTTTTTTTTTTTAAAATCCATGATTACGTTTCATTCAAATACGATCCGTGCTCCAAATAAATTCATTTAAGACATATTAACCGAATATTTTTCAACTTATATTCATTTTCTGTCACTACTTATATTTTTGCTGGTTAGCTTCTGATTTTTAGAAACCAAATAAACAAATAAAATTGCTTAGGTTCATCTATAAAGAGCAAAGGCCATCAAGTTAATTCAGATTCAAATAAGTCTTTATTTAGATAAAACTGATTATAAGAGAAATTGTATATAGTAATGTTCGCCTAGCATTACGTGTTTTTAAATTTTTAAGTTATCCTGAATATATGAGATTATAAAACTACTCTCTGTACTAAATTAACTTGTGCTGGAAAGTAGTTTCGTAGATATTTTGAAATTTGTTATCTTCGTTTTAAGCCCAAAATATTTTTGCATAGAATGTGACTAGAGTAATACTATGAAAGCAAAGAGTTCTTATGTGTCTCCATACTCTTCATATTTTTAATTAATTAATAATTTCAGTGTGGCAGATTTCCTAACTGCAACTTCACTTATCACCACTTTAGCAGTTCATAGATTTACATTTCAAATTATATCAATGTTTGCACTCTCATAAAGAGCATAAACAGAACATGTTTGGAAATTTGTGATGGTGCTTAGAAATTGTGGCTAGTTTAGGTCATGCTACAAAAATTAATAGTGGTGTCATCTGCATTATCTTTTACAACACACCTATCGCTTTTCTTATATCTATAGCCGGACTATTTGTATGGATGTTTCCCTAGACTGTTGAACAGTTGATTTGTCTTACAAGGTTTGAAGCTAGTAATTTATCTTAACATGAAAACATTACGAACATTATACGTTGGTGCTCGCACTAGACCAAACATGAGAGAGATTGTTAACAACGGATGTCTGCTCATTAATTAATATACGTTCTATATTAACTTTGCAATCGCCGGTTAAGCGATAGTTTCTAAATCAATTTGGTGTTACTACGTGAGAGGAGAAATAATGGTAATTTCTTTGATGGTTGATCAAGATAAATGAATTTGACATATCTCAACAATTTATTTAATTTGTTGTATTTAAGATAAAATTGGACTTAAACAAGAAACAGGCATAAATGAAACATCTGAAGAAGAGACAAATGGAAGTGGTGGTTGTAAAGATATAAAGATAATTGGTTAATTGGACTAATTTCAGTCCTCGCATAGTTCAGGTGCTTGTCTGTAAGAAATTGCAGCTAGTTCGGTTCTGAGCATGGCGCTATTATATGAGAAGCTTTCACTACTAATACTGTACATAATATTCGTCTAATAACCTTGGATGGTTATTGGATAAGTTATAGGTGTAGCAACACGAGAACACACAACTAGTTATAAAGTTCACAGCTTGCATACATTCATTAATGAAGAAATAACACCGCGTACAACTCGCCAAAGTTAACCACCAGTTCATTTAAATTGATCGTACTTCATTTCCGAAGACAGAATGAGCGTAATAAACAATAGCTAGTAATTTCTCCGCTAAAAGTTACTATTTCATTCACGCAGACGTTCATCGGTTGCACTTAAGAACTGTTTGTGGCACGGAAAAATCCCTTCTCACATCACAGATACTACAAAACTGTTTCATGTTCCGGCCTATGTTCTGTGCTCACTTAATAGTACTACGCCATAAAACCGCACGCGCAAACACAACTGCTACTGCCATCTTCTGTCGCCATCTTCTCCCGCGCTAATAGTCTTGGAACAGCCGCAAATATCCAGAGTTCACCGATATTCCTGTACCGTTACCGGGTGTACAATTCTTATTCACCAGAATGTGCAGTAAAGTCCTGGGTTAAATCCAAAACCTCTCTATAGTGCGTAGAGAGTGCGGGAATTTCTGCACTGTTGATGGTAATGCGTCTTTCGGATGGGGAAATTAAGCTTTACAGTGCTTTTGATTTCTTTCAGTAAAGTAGTTCTGAATGATCCGGAACTGGCTTTCACCCACCCCCTTCTTCGTATTTCTTTCATTCACATCATAAACCACAAAATAAACTGAATACAAACACGTCAGAGTCGTCAACCATAACAGTAACATTTACATACACCTCTGTTAATGGGGAAGGCAAGGAAAAACCACTCCCGTTATTTCCCCAGAGACTGGCTTGGAGTAGTTGCTTGCTCTTTCTATGGCGACACCGACTCCTTGGTCACCAGATATGGCGAGTGTATCATCATGCAACAATACTACAACGTTTCATCCAAATTTGTAAGGTCGTGGATAAGGAAGCAGTTAACATCGTAATTAGACTTTGGTATTCAGGACTGCGAAATAATGCAGTCTCGTATCTGGAAGACTAATCTAGCATGTTCGCTGTTGCATGGTAGGCCAATTGTACGAATATTATCACTGGTCAGAAATTTTTAAAATTGTCACATGCCAGGAAAAATGATTAAAACATCGAATACCACGGAAATTCATAGCGTAAAAACTGAAAGCTTACTATTAAATGAATACTACTTTAGTTAGTTATTAATGTAATTAATAACAATGTAGCAATTACACTGGTTATGTAAATTATAATGAAAGTTCATAGATTCTGTTAATCTCTTCAGGGACGTTGGCACCAGTGTGTACGTTTGCTTTTACGTTCATTTTTTTCTGCTTGTAGTAGTTCCTTTAACAGCCAGTGGCAATATTATAAACAATAACCCCCTTCTTCTTAATACTGGTTGAAATAGAGCTTATACTTCCAAGATTCGATCGAATAACAAACAATACAGTTTTTAGTATATTTCACCTAAAATAATTCGTCGTTGAAGAGGTTAATGCTTGAAATAGAAAATAGTTATGTAGAAGTTGTTAAAAACTGAATGCTGTGCTGGCATGTTATAAAGTGTACAAACATATAAGTTCAGATTGTGTATACTATATTTGCAATTAAAAGCAAAAGTTACTTTTATACTAAAAAAAATCTGTTTGCAGCTTGTGTGGTCCAAAGCCTAAAGAACAATTAAAATATAAGTTTAGGAAATACTTTTTAAGAAACAATTAGGATTTCAGTACCAGGAACGTTTAATATCGATTTTACAAACACAAAAAAATGTCAGTAAGAACAAATTCTGCGGGGAAATGTGGCGGTGAACTTTATTGAAGGTCAAAAGCGTTCGGATTGATATTTTGTACACACGACTCAGTAATCAGCTGATCAGTATACATGTATGCGGCGATGTTCATTATACAGAATTACATGCAAAATTATTGGGAATTTCTGTAACACAGCGGTTGAACCACAATTAGTAAAAAAGCAAATAACTGCTGGGCTGCCCAAGAGTTCTTCCTTCAATAGGTTGGCTGAAATCATCGAATTTAAGAAGTGAGTGGCTACGTTTCATGCCGTATGTAATGCAAATAATAAAAATGCTTTAAAATGTTTTCATTTATTAATTTTCATTTGTTGTGGAAACTACCGTTTTTTAATAGATAACAAACAAGACATTCTGTGGTGGCATCCAGTTTCAGTCCAAATATAACTTAGATTTTTGTGAAATAAGCTCAAGGAAATGGTGTAATGGATGGAGATCAGTTACATCTTTGGAAGGAATAATGAGAAATTAAACGCATTTGCTGAATATTGTGTCTCGAAATTTGGTGTACTGTAAGAAATAAAGGAAAAACAAATTCATGGCCCACAACTTGTTTTCCTCCCACCACTTTCCGTAATACCGGCTTAATTATTGGAGTTAATTTTTCCCTATCGTTACCAGTAGTAGCATAGAGGAAGATAAGAGAGAAATACTGGAATTATTTTTTTTTAAAAAAAAGAATAGAGTAGACGAAACATGAAAAATCGCACAATCGTATACAGAGATTATTCTCTAAATCAATATCTACTACATACAATTCTACTGCTCACCAATGATTGTAGGTAATTGGAAAAGAATGCATATAGACGAGTGTTATTATGTCGTCTGCACTGCTTTATTAAAGATAGCGCGTTTTCTAATAAAAAAAAAATGATTTCGGACACTGAAAGCTTACTATTTTGTGTAGGGCCTGTATTTACTCCTATAGTAGGCTACATCCATCGTGAGTTGACATTACGAATAAAAACAGTTTATATCGAAAGTTTTTCTTAATATGTCCACGACAGAACATTGACTGGAATAATTTAACCAATTAGCTTCAATGATTAACAGGAATTTATAAAAAGGGTTCTGAGGCAGCTGTATTGACAGCTGATTCCATCACAATAATTTATAGCATAAATAAAAAATTGTGACTTCCGCAGCATATATAAGGATTAATACCTAATTTATTCTTATTAAATTGTAATACGTTGCACAGAATAAAATATGAATTACTAGAAACAGAATTAAAAATCCGTAAAATATTGATAAATTCAGTCTACACATAAGCCAAAAAGAAATGATATAGTGCCGCACCCGATGAAACATTTGGAAGGAAAGCTTTCTATAGGTACGTCTTCAGCCACATACGCGTTTCTCTGAATGCAGAATCAACCAACATTATTTCAGTTTTTCGTCCTACTCTCGCAAAGATACTAGAAAGTTTTATTTGTCTAACTCAAAGGTTTCGATGACCAAGCAGGTCTGAAATTAATATTTACGTGATCAAGTTCTTCCTTCAGAACGGAAAACAGGTATGAAATGATTTCATTACTTCCTTGGATGATGATAGACACGGGAAAACAAGCGTTAATTAACTTTGTTTTATTCCTCAGAAGAGATTTGTTCAATTTATCGACAAAGCTCACTTTGAAAGACAACAACATTGGTGAAAAAACTGTCCGGTTGCATTATCTACATCTACATATATACTCTGCAATTCACAAAATTGTGGGTGGCAGAGGGTGCTCAGCACCAAAGCTAATCTCTTTGCTGTGCATTCCACTCCCTAATGGTACGAGGGAAAAAAGAATTCATATAAGAATCAGTCTGGCACCTTATTTCTCTAATTTTATCTTTCCTGTCCTTCGGACTCAAATAGGTTGGTGGAAGAAGTATTTCACTACACTCAAAAGTGAAAGTGGGAGTACGTATGTTTTCCAATAAGTTTAAACGAAACGTGTGTCGTCTATCTACCAGAGACTCCCAACCTAATCTACTAATCAGTTCTGTGACGCTTTCATAAGGACTGTAGCAAGCGGTCACGAATCGAGCGGCTCTCCTCTGTACGTTCTCTATACTTTCGATCAATCCCTTACGAAACGGGTCCCAAATGGCACAAAAGTAGTCCAAATGTGGACGCACAAGAGATTTGTATGCTATCTCCTTTGTTTGTTCATTACAATTTTTCAAGATTCGACCTATGAATCGCAGCCTAGAATTTGGTCTACCTACTAACGAATTAATGTGTATGTCCCATTTCATGTTCCTTTGTACTGTTACTCCCAAATATTTAATAGAATCGACCATATCAATAACTGAACTGTTTACCTCGTATTTCTGAACAATCGGATTCTTTTTGTTAGTTATGCTCATTGTCTTGCACTTTTTACAATTTAGAGTAAGATGCCACTCAGCGCACCAAGCCAAAATAACATCCAGATCGCGCTGAATTTCTAAGCAATCGGCCAAATTTCTTACTTCCCTATAAATAACCGCATCATCAGCAAACAATCTAAAAAGGCTTTTCACTTTGTCTCCGAGATCGTTTATAAAAATTAAGAAAAGAAGTGGTCCTATTACACTTGCTTGAGGTACACCTGATGTAACATCTAGATTAGAAGAACTTTCTCCTTCAACGACAACATACTGCGACCGACCAGTTAGAAAATCCTTTATCCATTCACAAAGCTGATCTGATATACCGTACGCTCGAAGCTTCGCTAAAAGGCGGTTGTTATGATGGCACACTTTGAGGATCTAATGCAGTGAACAGAATAGTAAGTGCATTTATGTAACTCCTGATATTGGATTATAGAAAAGTGGGAAGATAAACAATAATATCTTTCAGTTTTATTACTGTTACATCTTGAAGCAGAAAAGTATAGGAGAATAGAAACATAAATTTGCGGAAAACAGGTTATACTATGTGGATGTATGTAATCTGACCTCAGTTGTGGCAATTAATTTTATCAGTATACATTCGAAAGAACTACTGTAACTATAAGAATATTTATAAGGAGTATGATTTTTAATTTGTTCACAGTATGATTAATGTGTATTGTGAAAATTTAACTTCCAGCTTCGGCAGCTAATTTGGTATTTTTAGTCAAACATACGCGATTAAGAGTGAACATTTCGTAAATGAAGCAGCACTTTGCACAATGACTGCTCTATGATATTGCTAGCACTGTGAAGAATGTGTGTTCATATCAAAAGACTTCTCAGCTAACTGGATCATTATTAAAATACGTAGATACCTGCATAGATTTAAACTAATACATAAAATGCATTGCATTGAGAGTATTGTGAAAATGCTCCGCGTAATACGGCTGTTATTATTCCACTGTTCTATTCAAATGGACAAAAACTAGTTGTAGTTCGATTTATTTAATATTTCTATTACTGCTACGTAAGCAATGAATAATGAAGTATAATGAAACGCATAAAAAGTTCCACCAATATGGAGAATGTTACGAAAGTTGTAAGATATTTAAAAGTCACTAATATTTTTTAAACAGTTGTTAGAAGTTTTTTTAATTTAATTTTTAATTGCAATGGAGAACAGACTCCGGTGACGATTTCTCCAATGAGTCTACATAATTCCCATAGTAGTTCCTTGCGAACCCTCATTTGTTTCTGACGGTTTGCTTTATGTATCAAAATGATTTAAATGGGATGCTTGGTGATCTGAAGACAGTATAATTAGGCTCATTACATGAGCTATTTGCTGGTTTAGGTTGGTAGTTAGTACTGATGCTATTTGATCAACGTCTTTACGAACGTTTTTTATATCTTTTGATTACGTAAAAATGAAATATAGATCTTACGCTCAAATGAAATATACATTTTACGCTCAAATAAAATATAGATTTTACGCTCAAATGAACTGTCACCTCAGGTCAGGAAAATATCAATAGATTCAAAAAGAAAGAAAAACACTATAAGCAGGTTAAATTATAAGTGTGTATAAATACTCATAAATTGTATAATCATAGTTCACACGGCAAAAAAAATAAAACATATATAAGACATTTGAATAAAATTTTCTCGGGTAACTAGCCGAGTTAGTCCATCGTTTGACCACGAAGTTTCGGCGGTCACAATCTCTGCCGCCATTGTCAAGTGACTTGACAATGGCGGCAGAGATTGTGCCCGCCGAAACGTCGTGGTCAAACGATGGACTAACTCGGCTAGTTACCCGAGAAAATTTTATTCATTTACAACGCCGAGAAAATCTCCAGTCTTACATATATAAGACATTTGTTACAATACAGTTTTGCGGTGAAGGATGCGAGAGAAATCATAAGAGCTAGAGTCAGTCCAAACCAATAGAAATGAGCAAACGAGTAAATATTTCCTGAGGCTATTACTAGAGATTAAAAAATCGTGGCCGTATTTGTAATAGTGCTACTTATGGTGTTACTACAGATTTATTGAAGATTGATGCTCCATTTTACTTCAGTGACAGACATGAATAGTCAGCAAACAAAATTAGGAAACATTTCTACTACTATTTTTTTTTTACTGACTAAAATCGAGTTATTAACGAACCATTATAATACCAAAGAGCCTGTCACAAGAACAATGTTACTGTTGTATTTTTGATACTATAATGTACTAGGAATTTATTGAAAAACTACATCGATGTAAAATGCTGGTTAAGTTACTAGATTTTATTAACGCCGAACCTGCCAACGTGGTATTCATTTTAGGTAATAAATGTTGCTTACATCCGTGTTTTTATCGTGTATGTTGTATCACATTTCCGGAAGTTACAATTGTTCGGAACTGGGACACTGAACGATGCTCAGATGAGTTGGTAATTATCGGGTGCAACACTTTAATGAATTTCACCGTGAGTTCCTACCTGTCGTCACACGGCCACTGATTATTGACGGAACTACTCTGGATTGATTATTAAATTCTATTGATAACGATTTCCTGCAATAGTTATTGTAGACGAGTGAGTTAGAGATCGAGCTACGGTAAACCGTATGCAGAAAGCCACGCAAAACGTTTAAAAAATTCAGGGATTATGTCATTTCATAGTTTTAGTTTACAAGGGAAACTTTAGCGACTTAAATTGAATTTCATCCCTGGCAACGCTCTGCTTTGTTCAAGTGAAACATGATAGGTCGTCTTTAACCAGTAGGATTACGAAGTGGCCATAGCAGATGTGAATTGCGTTGCAATTGGAATTCAGTCACTTAGGTGGCTGAACTAACATTCAGTGTCATGAGTTTGCTGACTCCAAATCATGAGAAACTTATTTGACCACAAGTAATTGATACCATAGAAACCAATTTCTGGTCGTAAATTTTAAGCAGCGTACTGTGAACTATCCAAACCTTGAGGATGGCTACTGCTGAAATCTATTGTTGTGAAAACTGAAATAAGAATTCACTACAGAAATACTGAATGCCTGTAAATGTCACCACGAATGAAATAAAACAATTTCTGAACCTGACAATGACTTTCACGAAATTTTTAAGGTAACTGTATTTACATCAGTAAATTTGTCCACAATGACATGGTTCTTACAATCAAATATTATAAAAAAAATTAATACACTCGATCAGTAAGTCTCTGATCGCCCGCGAAATTTTTAACAACTGTCTTGGCTGACCGAAAATCACACTCTTGACAGTGGTAAACAAGAGTCCGCACTTTCCCAAAATGTAGGTCATACTTTTACACTTAAAATCTATTACATCTTCAGCTAAAGAAGTTACTCGACTCAATAAGACGTAATTAGGTATGACGAGCAGAATCACACCAACACAGGTCGGTGATAACAGTCGTTCTTGCAGGCTTGAAGAGACGAAAATAAATGCCTGCAAAAGATCTGGCCAATCAGTATATGCAATTGAAAGGTATGTTTGCCTCATGAGATGTTTCTCTTGACGCGTTGAGAAGAGCGATAGAATTGCCATACAGCAGTACATGATAACAGGTTAAAAATCTTCACGTAACGCATTTGATTCTGTTGCCTATGCATATTAAAATTCTTAATTGGGACTGTAGTTTTTACTTTAACTGGAAGTTTGATTCATTTAATGGATTCTTACCAGGTAAAATCGTGTTATAATAGGTTAGTGAGAAAAAATTTGCCACAGGAAACATATACTAGTATGAAAATTTGTTTAGGTTTCTAAACACTTTTTTTCATTGGAAAAGTGAGCGGTCTAGTGTGCCAGTGGCCAAGGTGTCTGATCCGAGATTGAACTGTCCCCGATTCGAGCCCCATCTCGGCTGGGATTTTCATAGACTCTTAACCCGACTTCCATCCCTGGTATAGCCTGCTGTGTAATGTGAAGTACGCCCCGGGTTCTATGATTGGCTGTACGTACCCTATACCCAACAGGATTACCGGGTTCGGTAGTTGCCAACGACAAGTGGCGCATTGCGCGGCGAATTGAAGGCTCTCTCAATTGGCAACCAAACAATAATTCTCCCGGCCAACAAGGTAATTTCGTTTGATTACTGATACTGTGATAAAGTGGAGCGCAAAAACAATGTTGTGAAGGTAAGTACAGTAGACGAGAGAAACATCCTTAAAAACAAGCAATTCGTATGTCTGAACATATCAGAGTCACTCACGGTATTGAGTATTGTTTCCATCCCGAGGGCTTGACGAAGACACCAGAAAATTTTAACTCCATACGGTGTATTGTAGTTCTAACTGTTTTAGAGGAAAGAGATTTTCTTTTAAAAATTGCTTTCTGTTATTTACTTTGTTCCTTATATTCCATTACTGTAATACAGATTCTATACAGACAGCTACAAATAACCTGTAAAATTTTGAATTTTAATTTTTATTATTCTTACTTTCAGATGTATTGCAGTGAATTTTACCAAAATCACATATGCTTTATACACAAGTACGAATTTCAAACAGCAACTTTTGATCGCTACAGAAATTTAATACAACGATATTGCGTCACATGGCATTGAAAAAAGTCTAAACTAGTGCATGACAAGATTTAAATAAAGAGATTAATAACTTCGGTACGTTAGCGTAAGGCTTCACAGCAGGCATGTTGTGGAAATATTTTACAGTTTAGTTTGTTTGCAGAAGCCTGTTTCATTAATCGACACCAACGCTATCCTGTTTGACATGAGGCGCGTATCGAATTACTTTCATATTTTGTTGTAATGCGGGATTCGCGCTGGGTGTATGCAAATATTATCCGATGTCACATAAATTATTAGACAGATTACTTTTTATTCCTGTTGCAGTGGTAAGCTACAGATAATCTGTCCTGAAATTCGGTAACATCGGGGGAATCATGTACGATTAAAAAAAAAAGGGGTCGTGTTAATCATAAACGTACTGAATGAGTTAATGAATTTAGTATAGCTTCTGACTAAACCGTGCTCTGCCTACAATATTATCCGAAGTATCGATTATAAAAAAAATCCACTAAGAATATGTGTGAATATGTTTTTACTTTGTGATAGTCTTTTTCCTATTAAACTTTATAAAATAGTAAATAACCCTTCTAAAACATTTTAGGATGATACCAATGAACTTTTCTTCTTTTGAGCAAAAAAAAAATGAAAAGTATTAAGGCTGAATAAACATAAACTAACAACTCATTATTTTATATTTAAACTGTAGTTGACTTCAAACTTTCCGTATTCAAAGTTTTATTTAATATTTGTCGTGCGGCAATACTTTTGATTGTAACAAATAAAATAAATTGTCTCGACTTCACACGAAGGGAAACACTTCTCTCAGTAGAAAAAACGTAATTTATTATTGTGTACACAGATAACAAAGACTATAGAATTTAATCAGTAATCAAAATTGATCAGACTTAGTGTTAGTGAAACGATTCCCAGTTATTACAAATTTCGTATCTACGCCTCATATTCTCTTCTTACTGACGAAGCGCTCTATATTAGTTATTTTTGTAGATACGTATCGTCCTCTTACTGTGAAGTATAGGGAAACAATTCAGTTATTTACCCAAACAGTTCACAGCAATGGCGTTTTATTCATAATGATGGTGTGTTCGATCTGAACGCACCACATACTAAATTGACTTTTCGGACAATACAGAAAATTGAGATGACTGTTTACAGTTTTGCATAGGTACGAATAGTTGTCTTACCCTCGTATAAAAGCGATTTGACATTGGCAATACCACTTCAAATATTGTTTAGATAGAACCTTCGTGAACAATACTGAATTATGCCCGTTAGCCATCCATAACCACAACCACAACCTCTACTGAAATAGTGGCGTTTTCGAGCGGTGGTAGGAAAAAATGC
Source organism: Vandiemenella viatica (assembly GCA_031002005.1). NCBI lineage: Eukaryota > Metazoa > Arthropoda > Insecta > Orthoptera > Morabidae > Vandiemenella > Vandiemenella viatica. The sequence continues at coordinate 66,594,953 of JARYHS010011408.1, forward strand.
AGTGCAATAATGTGTTTGAAAAGTTTACATACAACCTAAATATAGAAGTAAAGTATGAGGTTCAAGAAAGATGGAATAAATTGTGAATGTGAACCTTCTTTGCACAAATAAATTCGTATGACTTACGTCATGTTGACATAGTATCTAGCCGAGTTTTCTATATTCCGTTTAGCGTGGTATCTGAAAAAAAAATTTATAAGAGGAAAAAATAATTGCCGTATAAACTAATGGCAGGATTGGGATTCGAGCTAAGTACAATGAATTTTTATGGTGGGAACTTTAAGCAGTGATCTACCAGACCATACATGCAGATAAACGGGCCCCATACGACTGCAGTTGGTTGGTAAGATAATGTGAAAGTATTTTATCGAAAACAATTCTTGTGACTGGATCACCTAGGACCACGCGGAATCAATATTTTTTTCCTTTCTGTTAGACCCGTATTCCTTCAGACGCAACGAAGTACTGAGCTTTCAATGCACCGATCATGTGTTTTGCTTCGTCTTTCTGATTTCATTTCGATCCTGTGGATTTGGTGATCCTAATTTCTTTCAGGTCCTATTACATATGCATGCACCAATTTGGTAGGGTGGTATTGTCCTTTAAGAACGTATGAATTTTATGAGTAGTCTGTTTAAGTCTATTTTTTTCCAGTGTCCTATGAATTGTAATCTTTGCATGCACTTTGAATTTGTAGGTTTTTTATTTTTATTTTGAGAGAACCAATTACAAACATCGTTTGTAGTTCATATCTCACAAAATTCTTGATAAATCAAAACAGTAATAGAAGAAAACTGTACTTTTTTAAATACTTGTTATGTAAGATCACATTCTACGGGATACGCGCAAATACATTTTTCATTTAGGGTAGGAGGTACAGTGTTTTTTTATGGTATTTATATGCGAATATGTTTTGCGTTCAGTAGAAAGCATGTTCCGGTGCAATTTCATCACAATCGATGCAAATGCGTCGAAATGGTGATGCTGTGATAAACATACGGAGCGACAAAAATTTTGGCCTCGAAACCTTGAAATGGAGACTGCTCCATTACTTTCTGGCGATATCTACCTATCCAATCTCCTATCCTATCCTATTTCTCACATTTCATCAGTGAATTAACAGCACAAATCGTATTCTACGTTGACCAAATCACGGGTACAACTAGTTTCGCAATAAATTGTTTTAAATATGTGTTATTGTTCCAACTGATTGCAGCACATTACAACAGAGATGAAACCAATAATTCGGTTTCACTTTTTTTTTTTTTTTTTTAATTCTGTACTCTGGTAATATTTTCCGATATTTTTCTGCTTGCAGCTTGTTAGAAACGTAGATTTCCTAGGTTTTACTACCTTTCATCGTAATGGTAACACTTTCTTTTTAAAAAGTAATTCGCTAGTCGCCTCCTCTTTTAGATGTAAGGATTTAGGTGGAGCGTATTTAAGTTTAAATGTTTGTCGGTAAGCATCAAGAATTCCGTTTATGGTGCATGCCTCAAACTTCTTCAATTATGCAAAATCTTTGGCAGTTCTTACGGTCTTCTTAATTGCATTCCGTTAAGCTAAATTTGAAGTTACAAACTAGCATGGAATCCCAAAATAAGTTCTGAAAGTTCTTTTAATTAATAAATAAATATTAGTGGCCAGTTTTTCAGTGTATGTTCTTTTCTTGTCCTACATATCGCAATTGAGAAAGGTTGTTGCGTGTGATGGATTGTTGTTCGTTTACTTCGAGTGTCATGCAGTTACACGATAACACTAGAACACCTTATACCTCAAGTGAGTTGACGGGCCGTAACAAATATTCATAACGACAGATATTTAGATTTTTTTTTATGAGTTGTAATAATGTCAAGTTAACATCCCACTGTATCAGTTCCATTTTCAAACAGAAAACGAGTTTCTCTTCTCTGCTTACTTCAATAAGTAGGTAGGCCTATTATTTTTTTATTTTTATTTTTCTTATGGCTTTACACTTCGTCGAGGTCAGAGACATTAGAGGTGGAAAAAGACTGGGACAAGGAATGGGAAGGAATTAGGTTATGGCCATTTTGTAGGAACCATCCCGTAGTTGGCATGCAGTGACTTCGGGAAACCATGGAAAATCCATGTCTGGATGCCCGAACGGGGATTCGAAACCGTGTCATCCCGAGCGTTACCGCTCACCCACTACGCTCAGCACAAGCATTCGTGACAGGTGTTTCACAAGCAAACACTTTATTGCATTCATGAGATACCTTTTTCGCAAACTAATTATTTCTTCTCTACTAAATGCCATGGAGCATCAACATACTACCTATTAATAGGATGACCCGAACTCCTTATTGTACAATTTTATTGCCAGTTTACTTCTAGATCCTTAGAGTTAGCGAAACCACATTTCACTCCATAACGTGTTTTATGGATTAGCAGGAAAGATAACGTAAGTTAAAGCTCCCCAAAGTACAAATTTATATTAACCATTTAGCTTCTAATTTTCAATTGAATTTCTCTATATGGTACGCAGTTACGAGTATTTTATATAAATATAAATATAAAAATATAAGAAAAGACTTTGAATAAAGCGTGTTGCTACGAAATTTCAAGAAATCTTCTGTATCAGCTAATTCCTAAGTACCATAAACCAAATCTATTAAACTATATAAATATTAGTAATTTTTTTATAAAATTTTTCCTAAAATAATTTTTCTCTTGTAGACAGATATTATTTTGAATGACACGAAAGGACTTCTTGATACACGAACACTTACCAATCTCTAAATTTCGTAGGCTTATGGTTGTGAAGTAATGATCCCTGTAGAAAGATCTCATTGTTCGACTAAATGAGCTGGTTGTGACAAATTTCTACCCGACAAAACAGACGGTAAATGTTAGCAACTGGTTCGAAATTGAGAGGAAACATTTTCGCAATATGTTTTCTCTGTTGCCTTTGTATCACTGCTGCACAGGGCACAGTAACATTTGTTTTCATTCTTTTTGCCATTCCACCATAAACAAAGAATGTCATAAATATTTATTTTTCTTTAAAGGGACCCGCTGCCCGTATTTCCGAAACAAGGTAATAAAATTAATAACACGGGGCAAATTCCTGGCTCCCCAAATAATGGTTATTGCAATATTTTACGGTGGAAGTCTTTTTGTTACTTGTTTATGGGATTAATCCCCAGCTGCGCGTAAGACGACCGCCGCGTGTGGTAATGGCGGCGTGTGGAAAACAAGATTAAGTCTCCGGCCCGCCGCGGGCGACATTTATATACACGGGTCGGCCACAGGCGTGATATATGAGGGGACCACGTACCACCCACCAAGTTGTAATAAACAACAATGAATTATGTGCGCACGCTAATGCAGGGAGCTTCCCTCAAATAACGCTTTCGAATTGGTATGCTCATCTGCATGTTTTAGGAAAACGTATTCCGGCCAACAGCGAAATACAAGAGGTGTTTAAGTTCAAAGTATAACTAATAATATTACTATTTAATCAAGAATTAAATTTAAATTATAATGTAGTATTCATTATCTCTACATTGAGTTTAAATTTTATTTAGCATTGATTGTTTATTCATAGTTATAATTCGTGTTTTTCCATATATTTTCCTCCATTTCATTGTGCTTGGATCACGTTATACTGCTGTTAACTAGTATATATATATATAAAATTTTCAAGCACGCGAATTTTTTTAGACGATCTCTGCTGTTTTTTTTGTTTTTGTTTTTTTTTTGGAAACATTTAGAACATTTATACATTTTCAGTGCTTCCAACACAGATATTACTTATAGTTCTACCTTTTTATAAGAAATTTGATAACAATAGTTTGCTGTTTGTAAAATTATCTGTTGCAGATAGTCCAAGCAACAGACAAAGTTTAGAAATTAATAATCTGCTTGAAATTTCACGACGAGGCTGCGTTCATAAACAGTTTGTTTAGTCTCCATTTAATATAACATTAATGTTGATACTTGATCGTGATAATGTATGTCAGACTTCTGCTTGACTCTCGAAACGATAATGGAGCTACTACGCTGTCGCACGTATACCTATGAGGAAACGTTCATGAAAAAGAATTACAGAAATTTACAAAAACTTATGCAAAACTTTTCGACTATTAAATCGCTAACGTAGTTTAACTATCTATAAATATCCATCAATGTAACGATTTTTATATTAATGTTAAAGTCGACAGTAAAAACATAAACGCTGACAATTATTCATTAACAGTTAATTAAGCAACTACGGGAAAATATTCTGAAACCACATTTCTTGCATTAACCCATTCTTTATATGGACATTTTACTTAATAACTATATCAGCCATTAGCTAATTTCATAGGAACGAAGACCACGTAATTTACCAAAACCCTCATACTGTTTTTCTGTTTGAAAATGTTTCTTCAGTGTGTGAAAAATTATTGGAAAAACGAGATTGATGAAACTTACACCCTCCATCAATACCGAAACATGTTATAAAATTTTGAAAGGAAGTTTCATTTGCAAATAATAAGACCCTGTAACCCGCAATTATTGTTACTATTTTAAAAAAATGCTTTCAACCATTGGAATATGGTGTCTACCCTCACGCAATGGTGAGGACATTTTATTCTGAAATTGATAGTGTATTATCTGCAGCCAAGCTGTAAGTCGTTGTCTCATTTCGACAAAACGGAACATTATTTGGTTCTTGGTGCAGCAAGAAAACTACACTTATCCGAGAAGCGACTAAGTAAACTAACCTACCTTGCAAGCTAACAATCTTTTCACTGAATGATATCCTTATTTACCTAGTCTAAATAATTCAAATGGCTATGTTTTATGTTACTAGATCCGCTTTCCTGAGTTATGCGCCGAGAGAAGTTGCAAAGTGAGAGGGTGGTATCCTGGTTTCCGCAAGGCGCTCCTACTGCGAAAATATTTGCCGTCGCCCTCTGAGCTGATGCGGAATCGATGAGACGCCGGAAAAGTGGTGACATGGTCCTAATAGCGGACCTCCTTCGACATCGGAGGGTCGATTTGATGGACTCGATCAGTCGATAAGTGACTGGACGTGGAAACCATTTCGGAAATCTTACTGCTAGATCGATCGCTAGCAGTGCGAGGAGAAAAGGAATTATCAACAATCTGATTAAACCGCTTCTGGTACAGATGTTATTTATGATTCTAATTATTAAGTGTTCAATTTTCGAAATTATCCTATGATATCTATAAAGCATAGTAACACAGGTAAATATGTTGTATACATGTGCAGCAACAAATAAAGCTTTGCAGATAAACACTTCACAAAATATTCAACTGCAACATCAAAAACAGGAGTCTATAAAATTGTCAATAGTGCTACATGTATAAGCAGGTCTGTAAATATGCATAAAGAGCTGTTCCAGCCCGCATGTGAAGATTATTAATATACCTCCACTGATGATGACCCACACCATAAGGGCGAAACGCGTCTAGGGAATAAAAAAACATTTACCTCGACAATTGTTTGTAGACAGTATTGTATTTAAAAAATTGTATCTAAACGAATATTCCGTAAATGGTACAGAAGACCTTAACCGAAATATTGTTGTCCTACAACAATTTTGTATCCATATACCTTTTAGAGTAATGTATATGATTCATACTTCTCTTATACCTGCAAAAAGAGTAGAGGGATGTAAATAAATCAGGACCCGGGTTGCTAAGACGGACCCCACTTTATTTCACATGTTGCTTCTTGGCAACGAGCGGTCTGGTGTCTCAGTGGTTAAGGTGTCTGACTCGAAAGGCCCCCGGTTCGAATCTCTGTCTCGGTGGTGATTTACATAGGCACCTGATTCAACCTTCACGTCTAGCACAGACTGCTGTGTAATGTGAAGTACGCGTGAAACACTTACGTGGTTCGTATTTCACGTTAAACTGTAGGTAACCTGTACCCCAGTAGTATTACCGGGTTAGGTTAAGGCGACTATGAGAGGGGCGGAATGCAGAGTCAACAGAAACCCTGTCGCCAGGTCATTACGACCACACGGAATTATTATTATAATTCTGGCAACAAATATTTCAACAGGTAGGTATCGAAAGAAATTATGTGTTTTGAAGTTTGCACTCCTGGGTGGAGACAAGTATCCTGACAGTTACGCTGTTAGTGTTATTAGTAAGTGAAAGTTGTTGCAGGGTTGACTTAACCATCCTTTTTTAGTATTCCAAAGGGGGAGATTAACAGCCCATTTACTGGAGTTTCTTTGGAAAATACTATTCTATATCACAGTGTGATTTTTTTACTTTAATATATACCCAGAAATCGTTTTAAAAGTCTGAAATTGTCGTCAATGACGTTCTAAGTAGTATTGCTTGGCGTTCTCTAAGTCGGGCTTCCCATAAATCATATTAATATTTCGTCAATTCTTTAAAGTGATTTGAAATGGTGTTTCAGATGCCCAACACATGTAGCTTCCTTTTATGAGAAAAGTAGGGTACCTTACATTGAAAATTATAAAACATTATGAATATTAAATAATGTAAATTGTTTATAGCACAAGGTCAGATGTTAAAATAAAACGGTTTCATATTTATTTTTAATTTTAATGGACTTTTGTGCATATTCTTAACAGTGGTCCGACTTTGGCTACCTTATCTCAGAGACTGTTTTTGCAATTCTTATTAAAATGAATTTGAAGGCTTTGATAATATGTTTACTAACTTCTGTCTTGTAGGATAATTGAAAAAATACGAAAAAAGGGATTTCTTTAAAATTCAAGTAAAATTAACTGAAATAAAGAATGGGATCAGATAATAAATAATGGTTCCTTTCCTCTAATCAAGAAACTGTTAATAGAACTTTCATAAACTTAGGAGATTTTTACATCATTTCGGCGGCGAGTATTATTTCGTGTAGCGACAGACATCTGAATGACTCGTATCTGATATTTGTCGAGGTGGCTGCCACTTAGTTTGGAGGAGCCGCTGGAGTTCCACTGCAACGAGTCGTGACGTCAGCAGGATGTCGCCTCCGCAGAAGTTTGCTCGAGTGTTGGAGACTTCGGACAAGGCCCAAGTTGACTGCTACCTCCACACGACACGCCGGCGCTTATCGAAAATTGTCACAGGACAAAACGCAGCGCTACAGCGCTTTCAGTTATTTTGAAAACATCACCCGGATTTATTTAGCTTCGAGTATGCTGCCTACAGTCACTTGTATCGTTCTAACAGAGTTTTTCTTGTAGATGTTAGTACATAAACTAAAGTCAAACGGCATCAAGCTACTTTCCAAGCACTTTACGCGACTAACAATATATATATAGACTCTATTCTAAATAATTTTTTGTTTTTTGGTGCAAAGTACCTGATATCGAAATTTCAGTTCACATATGTTGGTGGGAGGCTAATGAAGGGCTAACGTGAAGTATCAGTATAATTGTTTGACTTTTTCCTTTTTAAAATTTAATTTAGAGTTTTTGTTGCCTGGAATATAGTTGTCAGATGACTTAACGAACTTCTTCCTTCCAAAGATCGCCTCCTCCATCATGCAATTTGCGCAGTATGTACTAATCAGGCCATATTGACTGATTGATTCCCTGTATTAGTAATCTACTACTACGTGGTATGTGGGAAAGAATATTCCATGCCACTATCTCGTCCTTAGGTTTCTCCTCTGAAGGTAGAGTAATATGAAATAATAAACTGCCTGTGGATGCAAAAGGCAAAGTGATACTGCAGTATTTAAGATATGATCTAGTATGCAGATTAAATTTACTGTTCCCAACTTACATAATGATGGATTCTTCCCGAGTAACATATCCTCCGTTCCCTAGGATGAAGACATCATGGGCACGAATCAACAGATTCCACAAAATATTCCCTAGATACAAATTACTTAATGTTTAAAATATTTGAATTGCGCACATAGGATAGAAATTTTAAAGAGGTTCAACTACTTCGATTAGATATTTATGGTGTTAGTGATTTTAAATGGTAAGACAAATAGGCTTCTTGAACTGTGTTTACTGGGGTAGAATTTATAATATGTAGGAATAGTGTTTCAGAGACAGAATTACTTTGATGTGGATAAAAACTACGTAAAAATCAACCATAATAATACAAATGTATAAGGCAACTATGTAAGACGTAGAAGATTAAACAGAGAACATACGTTCTGAAACAGTGGGCCAAACTAAAGTACGTGAAGGATCAGAAAAATGACACAAGTGAAATGCTACAATAAGAGAAGGAAAAGAAAATTTCAGTCTTCGTGGAAATAAATGAGTAAGGTTTTACACTGCTAGAATTTTCTAAAGAAAAAATAATATGTTATAAGAAAAACCAATAGCTGACAATTATTTAAGACCAGTATAGTATATAGTCGTATGAACGACCAGAAGATAGAGGAATGTATAAGCTATATAATATCATCGCCATATACAGATTCATAAACAAAGTTCTAGATTGCAAAACTCACATGAGATCGGACACATCCTGGGATCATAATATGGTAGTTATGAATTCCAGAAGGAAATTTAAGGACGTAAGGAACACAGAATAGAATTAAGTAAATTAAACAGAAATTGTTAATGCAGAATATGAATGCTTCTTTTGAATTTTACGCGGCACGTGACTATGCCGAATCCAGCAAACACAGTCCCCGGTGATTCGTTTCGAGCAAAGAGGACAGACTGGTTTATCTCTGAAGCCGTGTTCACGCTTCAGTTGGTTTCCGTTCTACTCATTTCCTGGGTCGCAGCCTTCCACTTGCTTTTAAGTAAATGTTTTTCCAGACTTACTTTTCCCACGAGCTGTGTTTCTTACTCTTTCGAACTTGAAACAAACTTTCAATTGGAGGATCTTTGTTTCTCGCAAGAGGAAACCCGAAAGGAATACGTAGAATGGAAGAAAAGAGTTCCGCGCGATTGGATGTTGCCTTGGGTCTCACACAATAAACCGATTGTAAAGTTAATTTACTTTCAACTTTTTCGATTTAAAGTATTATTTAGGTGAAGAAAAAATTTTGATACGAAGAAACTTTCGTATTTTGTAGTCTGTTGAACCTTTTATTCATCATCTATGAGAAATATTTGTAAACACTACAATTCCAATAAAAATAACTTCCTCTCCATGAAATTTGTACCAAAAATATAATGTCAAGATGTTCAACCATCTATGAATTTTAGCTTCTCTGGCGCAATTTTAACGTCTTCAGAATAAGACCAGTTCCTTTGGAACTCTGATTTATAATTTGCCAGAAATATGACAAATTCAACCAAATACGTGAAATAAATTCGCCTGGCAGTGCCTATTTTGAGCAACTGGTCGAATAAGTAGTAAGTTACACGCAGGTTTGAACGCGAGTATTATATTTAGTTATGAATATGGTAGCTTAATTTAAAACCATAGGACCGCACGCTCCGGTGGCAATTGACCTACACACCAATTTTTTCCCTTTCTTCTACCCGACTGCTTTTGTCCTCTACGAAATTTAATTTTAAATTTTTGTAAAATTATTCATCGTTTTACATTTTAATTGATTCCAATTATGCGAAAGATTAGTTTCCATGACTGTTATGTTTGAAATCGATTGCCAGTTTGTTGTCACAGTCATCTATTATTTTTAATGCACAAATCTTAATTCTTCCACCAATATTGCCACGCATGTTTTATTGTGATACACAGCTCACAAAATTTCTTAGATAGATAATTATGTTCACTTTGATCCCATGTGAGAATAATCTCGGGGATGTGGAACAGTACATACATTTACTAGTAATGTCAATATTACTATATAATTGATAATATTATTATACATTGATAACAAGTTAGCTACATCCCATTAGTATAATCAATATCCCCTGTAATCTACAAATACAATCCAGAGTTAATTACTACTTATTATGTGTATTCACTTGTTACCAGCATCTAATAACCAGTTATTTTCTTACCAACCAGTTACTATTACAAGTTCCACTATAATCTACAACTACATATTATATCATGTTAGTTACTATTTATGTGGAACAGAACACACACTTATTAACAATAGCAATTATATTACCAACATCTCATTAGCAGTCAGTCTCTTAAAAACCTGTTAGCATGATAATTTTTCACAGCAATTTTTGAGTGCATGCTATCTCATGTTAGTAACTATATATGAGTGAATTTTGTAAACAGTGTAATTTCTTCATTTGTCAAAAGTTTGAATAGTAAGAAAAACCATATATCATTTTAGTAATTGTGGACAACTTTGACACTTTCCCTTCCATACACCATATATACTATTTTATCAGTCATTCTTGACATGTAAATATTTCTACATTCATATGTTTACATATTTTGGTTAGATTCTCAGTATTAGTTTTATTTGGTGATTGACAGGATTGTAAATCCTTACTCTTGTATAAGCGTTTGTATGAACGGCATGAAATTAATATTAAAAAAGACTTTCACGTCATATCTGCATCTAAAAAAACGCAGTGGTTTCAGTGTACAGTTAACTTAACCACCATCACGGTATCGTGACATTGCATTACATATTAATTGTTTCTATTTATGTATGTGCTTCTGCGATACAGAATATTTTAAATATTTGTTCCTTCTCGATCACATCACTTCCGATTGTTCTTTGGATTTTAAATTAGTTTGGAAAAGGAAAAATAATATTTAGTGTTGTATTATGTGTCACGCTCATGACATACTATCTGGTTTATTTATTTTATAACTTACTGACCTTGCTTTATTTAAAATTGCTTCGACAGCTATACTTAAGCACAGTATATCAGTATTTTACTCATTGTATCTATCATATATTTTCTGGGCTGTTTGCATTCGCTCACATTTGGTCACACCATAACCCAAACACTTGTTAATTAGACTGACACAAAATTGCTGCAGGAACTATTGTTATTAATTTCAATTTAGTATTTGTATTTCTAAGGCGTTTTATTTCGCATCTTTACCTTGTTCAAACCAAGTATGGAATTTCAGGACAATATTTAACTTCACCGGTCACAATATCGTATCAGTCACTGACTAGTGGCAGCTAATGAAAACTTGTCTAATAAAGACAATTGCAAACATAATCGCAAAATACTTTTCCTTGATTAAAATTTTATTTTTAAATAAGGATAACTTGTTCATCCGTCCACTGAAGTGAAATTATTTTTTTCAATATCGATGATTAATGGAAGCCAATGAAAACTTCTGCGAGAAATTGAGCTCCACAGATATGCATCCAATATTACGCCTATATTAAGTTTTTTAATTTCCTAAATAAGGTTTCGCTTACTAATTAGATTTTTATTGGTTCAGTTTAATATCTTTCCTAATTTATCATAATTTATCTGCACTCTATAATTTTCATATTCTTTTAATTAAGCTGATTGAATATAGCGATAATAATAACCCGGGAACGCGGGGCCAGAGAAAGTTTAATTTAGAGTGTAGCTTCATTGCTGATATTCCTTACATCGAACTTTTATGGACATTTTTTCTAATCAGAATGCGTTACAAAAGTAAATATTTACTTTAAAATATTAAGGTTCAAAAAAAAAAAAAAAAACGTAGAGAAATTTTATTTTTAACCGAATTCGTCAATTATTTGGTGAAGAATTTGGGCTCAATATTAATTAAGGATATGAAATGAAGCTGGAATAATGCCATAACATAGTACTAAGCACTGAAATATGTAAAAAACAAGATAACTTAGACGTATAGAAAGTAAAATTGGTGGTGAAGGCCAAAATGCGAATGGAGTGAACTATTAGCAAAAATAAGCTTTTTTTTTTAAAAAAATAAAAAAAAAAAAAAAAAAAAAACTTCGATCAGCTGCTAATAATACGATTGTTGATAAGCCCTTTGATATCAGAAATTAACCTAAGCACAGTAAAGAACTTTCTTAAAAAGTAGGTAAGGACAAAATCGCTTTTTGAAAGCATATTAGTGAAGGAAACTCTGGGAAGGAAGAACTGTAAAAGGCAAAGATGAGGATATAAGAAGCAGATAATTGAAAGCGTAGATTCTAGCTGCTTTGATAAGATGAAGAGAGGATTGTAGCGAAGCAGTCAAGCAACTGATAATAAAATGTGAGTATGTATAGCTGAGGCATGGTATGTTTTGTCCTAAGTTTAATTTTTGTTTTATGATTATTGTGTCAGTTAGTCACTATCACTTGCATCATGGTTTTTTTTTCACAATAGTCATGTGTCATCAGAGTTACCTCTAATTACCTCTATTTCGAATCGATTTTAAGCGCAGTGATGCCAGATCACTATCTCATATAGTGATTACCAAGGTATTTGACTTCTAATTTAATTTCTACACAGCTTTATCAATGATAGCTTTAATTTTATGAATTAATATAATCAAATCAAAACGTATTAAAGCTAAAAAAAATATATAATCGCAAATTGGGGAAGTGAAGGTATTTGCTATTAATGTACAACCCATACGCAAGGAATGCGATCGAAATTTATATATTTATTATTATTTTTTGGAGTTAGAAATACCTATCATCTTTCAGTAACGGGACCGACAGTTTAAAGTGGAATCCGAATCGTATCACGGAAGCTTACTGGCGTACTTCATATTACACAGCATGCTGTGCCAGAGGGGCCCAGGTTTAACCACGACGAGACAGAGATTCGAACCCAGGACCTTTCGATCTCCAGTCCACCAGGCCACTCATTTTTTACCTATCGGTTCCTAATTTATGGAGAACTTGTAGAGTTAATTGTTCATGGCGTACAATATACTGTAGTATACTTGTAAAATGACTGAACCTCACCTGAAGAAATGTGGGTATGATCATTCCCGTTTGACTATGCGTCCTAGCAGTGCAAATTTAGCAATATTTTATATTGTAATTGTTTGTATTTTAAGAGATCATCATTAAATAAGCATTTACGCTCTGGCCTCGCATTCGGGAGGACGTCGGTTTCAATCCCGCCTGGGCATCCAGATTTTGGATATCCATGGTTTCCCCAAATCAATCCAGGCGAACGCCGGGATGCTTCCTTCAAAAGGCACTTGCCGAATTCATTCCCGTTCCTTGTCCCCAGTCCTATCCCTCCTCTAATGATCTCGACTTCTACGAGGCGAGAAGCAATAAAAAAAAATTAAAGCTCTGTCATATAGGATTCTGGAACACATCTCACATTTTTTTTCCCCTACCTGCACTAACACTTCCATATCAAGCTTAATCTGGTGACCAATGTGACTGAAATAAAATCAATAATATCAGTTCTTTAGTCAACTTGTTATTGCACTGGCGTATAGATAATCGCTTCAAACATACCTGTATATGAATTGAGTAGCTGTGAGATGGAGAGAGGCCACCGAATTAAGGCGACGAAAGATTAATAAAGAGAAAAACTGCGGGAGATTAAGTGTTAATCTCGATGCGGCTTAGAAGAGAGAGATTAAACAGAGCAGAAGAGTTTAAATTTCAGATTGCAGATATTACTGCAATTTGAGGACTTTACAAATATGACTAAAGCTTTCTTGGCAAATGAAGAGCAATGAATGGAGTGCAATATCATGAGGATTTGAAGGAAAGAAGCCGAACAAAGGATGGATGTGCTGAGATGGATGACAGCAAAGACTAAGAAGCAGAATAAAAGTGTTAGATAGATAGAGAGACAATGGTTTCTACTAAAGTTAATAGAGTAGGTTTCAACGATGCTATTGTACTATTTTGGCGTTAATTTTGACGAGATTTAGATGGCTTTTTTTTAATAAAAAAAAGAAAATATAGAGCTATTCATTAATTGTTCGTTGCTTTCAGAGAATAACAAGTGTATGTTCAATCACTATCATCATCTATTAACTGGGTTTATTACTCTTGTTTGAGACATGTATCGCTTTTTAGTATGGGATTATTTCAGTGGTGAATTTACAAAATCTGACATCTAAATGCAATTCACCAAAGTCGCTTTTAAAATCGTGTATTTTTAATCCTCGCTTCCTTTAAGCTTCTTTCAACTTGACGTATTATGTATGACATAATAATGTTGCTAAATCAATTGTCATGAATGTAAACTACAGTAATTAACTACACGTATATATTTATCATTATATTTATGGCCTAATGTTTGGTTTTGTTTCATTACTTTCGTTGTTATTTTACAGCCAAACCGCCTGCTTGACTTACGAAGGTTATCATAGTAAATTCTAGCTCTGACGTAGCGTTATCTTTTAAACCATTAAAATTTTCAAATGGTTATTGGGTGGCAGTTCTTATAGGCTTTTTTGTAACTGAACTGGACATATTTCATGGCGAAACATTTTTTATGACTTTCAAGATACTTTGACTGAATATAATGATTGCTGTTTAGATTGGATGTTTAAAATTTTATCTGTGAACTACTTTTTTTATCTTGACGTTTTTCGACTATATTTTGGTAGTTCTGTTCTTTGTATTAAGTCTCCTTTAAATTACCTACCATATAAGAGCTTAAATATTTTCATCTGACAACATATTTTCTGTTGGAAATACCGTGTATTTTTACAATTTATTTTATCCACGTGACTAGTACCAGCAATTACATTACTATTTTTCTGTAGCTGGACAAAAGTTAGAGGACTGACCAAAAATCGTGGGAGATAAGCATCAGGAGAATGCTTGTTCAGCTGGAGTCGAAGGAAAGATTACCATGATGTCTCCAAGATATTTGTTTCTGTTACTGATACAGGTAAGAGAAAGTCTTCTTTTCCTCCGTGGCTACTGCAAGGTCAACATTTTTCAAGAAGAGACGTGCTGGGATTAGGCAGGCTTCTCGCTCAGCCTGACCCCTATCACGGAGGAAACTTATGTTGCCTCTATCTTCGAAACGTGTTACTACGTTCTGCGAGCGCCAAGTATATTTTTGTTTGTATAATGTGTATTTTATGAAGCGGACAGTAGGGAACGCCTCCGTATTCAGTTTGGTGATTGCGAAAAAACCGCCTAAGAACCACAATCATGTCGGCAGGTATGCAGGAACCAGGACTCTAACCTGCGTCACAGTACTTCCTCGATCCAGTGTGCAACGACTTAATGCACTGAGCTACACTGTCCGGTAGATACAAGAGAAATTAAAGGTTCTAAAGACGAATAACACCACAATACTATTAACGCGTATGGGTGCTTCCACTGCACAATACCCTAAATCTTGTGTACTGGCACGCTCTTTCATGAAGACGTGTAAGACAGGGATGTTGTTTATCACATGTTATTTAACACATATTTGGAGGAAATTATGCAAAGGTGTATGTCTGGGTGGATGTAAGATTAGCTGCGTTAGGTTTTCTGATCACATGGCTTTGCTGGCTTTAAGTGTCAAGGTTCTCAAGATAAAGGGTGTAAGGAATTCGGAATGAGATTCAATAGGAGGAAGGAGGAGTATGCTTGGATGGATGTAGGATTTGCTGCAATTAAGATTTGCTGATGGCATGGCTTTTCTGGCGGAAAGTGTCAAGATACTCAGAACAATGTTAGAGGCTTTAGACAAAAGGTATAAGGAATTCGGAATGAGAATCAGTAGGTGGGAAGGAGTAACAAAGAAATGATGATAAAGCTACAAGAAGAAATAATTGAACAAGTGGAGTCCTTCATATATCTCGGGAGTATTGTGAGTGGTGATATGAGTTACAAGAAGGAGGTGAAAACTAGAATCGCAACGGAAAAGGAAGCTTTCAATATAAAGAAAAATTTATTATGTGGAAGGCTGGATAAAAAGGCGGAGGAAAAAAACTAGCTAAATGTTTCGTTTTGAGTGTAGGACTACATGATGCGGAAACATGGACGCTACGCAAAAAAGATGTAAAGAGGTTGCATGTTTTTGAAATGATGAATATGGAGGAGGATGGAAAAAATAAGTTGGAAAGACAAAGTAAGGAATGATGAGGTGCCGGAATGAGTAGGAGAACAAAGGTCCCTTATAAAAACAATAAGGAACAGAAAAAGGAACTGGATTGGTCATGTGTTGAGGAATGAGTGCCGGCTTAAAAGCGCCGCGGAGGGAAGTGTCAATGGAGGGGAAAAAAGAGGTAGACGAAGAAAGAAAATGCTGGATGACATCGTGATAAATGTGAAATATATAGAGACAAAGAGACTGGCGGAACTAATGGAGGCATGGAAGGCTGTCGCTGTGAATGGACCTGCAGAATAGCAGAAAACCCTTGATTATTGTGTACTATATCACCTGTTGTTGGATTACTGTTTATAAATTATCTTGTATTAGAAAACTTGACCACAGGAATAATAATAATAAAAAAAATCTTGGCATTATTACAACTTATTTTTAACTAAAAGGTAATATATGGCGATAATTTAATGTAAAAAAAAATTACTGATTACAGTTTTATTTGCTGTCAACATCGTGGTTTCGTGTACAGTGACCACAGAATGTCTGTTAAGTAACATTTCTATCTTTGCTGTTTTTTATGTAACTGTGTATAACAGGACTAAAGGGCACATAACCCCGTTCTTTAACGAAATTAAGGATAAACATCATGCTAAATTATTATAGAACAAACAGTCGTTGAAGTCCTTCCGACATGTTAACATCTTACACTTTTATTATGCCACTCTCCCAATACCAATAACCTAATATTCACTGCGTTCACTTGAATGATAAAACTGGTTGATATCAAATTGTTGTGAGTTTTATTTTTTACTTCGTTGTATATACAATCCACAATGCAACCATTGCAGACCTTGCAAAGCGTTTTTCCTCGACCCCTGTCAATTATTGTACGATCGTCTACTGTGAACTATTTTTCCATCTTTCGAGTCTTTCAATGCCCTGCTTTGGGATTCAGTGTTTGAAATAAATTGTTCTGTTTGTTCCTTTTTAATTTCTTGTACATTTAGTTCTTGTTTTTTAGTGTTGCGTGCTATATTTGTTCAACTTGAGTATCTGATATATCGTGGGTTAGGTTATCCAATATTTGAATGGTATTGGTGAATTCCAAATGAAAGTTTATCTGTGCTTTCTTCATGTGAATAAGAAATTAGAAAAATCCATCCAACCGATATAGAAATAGATATATCATGACTAAACAATAAAATTTCATGTTTGGTGAAAAAGTACAA
Organism: Vandiemenella viatica; assembly: GCA_031002005.1. NCBI lineage: Eukaryota > Metazoa > Arthropoda > Insecta > Orthoptera > Morabidae > Vandiemenella > Vandiemenella viatica. The sequence goes on from JARYHS010011408.1 coordinate 66,611,988, forward strand.
CTTAAATCTTATGCTTTATTAAGTTTTTTTTTTTAAAAAAATCCTGTTTTAAAGACCCAGCTTTCTACTAATTTAAAACCTTCAAATTGATTATCGTTGAGTCGGAAAGAGATGAATATTAATTAATTGTAAATTTGTATATATTTTTTAATAAATGATTGATGATTTAAATGCTCTGTAATTTGACTCAAAGCATTACAGTTATTAAAATGTTTATGTAAATTTTTAATGTTTGAATGGGATTATAAATGTTTATAATTGTTTAATTTTATCATTTGATGTTCAAACACCATATACTAATACTGTTTAAAAATGTTTCTTAATGATCGTAAGTAATTTTGTATATATTCTAATTGTTTTCGTACAATATCTATTTTTGGAGTGATTGTTGGAGCTCGAGAAAGTACTGTCGCCTGTTTAATGAGGTCGAGCATATTGTATGACGCCTGTTTAAGCTCCCGAGATAGCGAGCGTACAAGATCGCTCGGACCGGTACTAGCACAACGCTGTGTCATTCGTTTGTTAATGTGCTATGAATCTTGGGAAAAGCCTGATGCTGTGTTCACCTATCAGTGGCTGATCTAGGAATTTTCCCAACTGGGGTAAAACTTGTGAGATTACCGCCCCCCATAATATTATTTTTCCGCCCCTTTTGTTATCATCCGGATTGTTACCGACGCCCTGATTATCACCCACTGTTGCCCCCCGAGGCAGTAGTGGAGCTAAAAAACGAAAGGAGAAAAAAGGACCACCGCGACATAAATTTTCCGCCCTTCAAATACGATTCTGCACACTCCCTGAAGTTGCCACCCCGGTTTGCTCCCGTCCCAAACACTAGATCCGACACTGTCATGTATGCTTCCCTGAGTTACTCGACGGAATAAAAGTCATGTAAAAATTAATAGACTAGGTCTGTGTAGTTCGCGAACGAACTAGTTCGGAAGAGCCGTTCAAAAGACGAACTACGCGAACTAGTTCTCAGATATATCGCTGCTTAGCTCATTAGTTCGTTCGATCCTTTTCGGAAGACGGACTTGCAATAGCAAGATTGAGCTAAAGTGCGGCACCGCCATAACTACAAACGGCACATGCGCTTCTCTTCATTCAGTTCAGTTCAGCTAGTGGAGTGTAATATCCATAGTATCTAACAAGACTGACAAGTTTTTGCGTAGCGCGGCAAATGTTGGTTTGTAATAATAATACTCGTACCCTGCTAACAAGTAACCACCTTATATTTGTAATGTAAAATGATTATAAAAATATTATGTGACTTCTACAATGCGATGATGTGAAGTAGTGTAATGTATATCAGATTGATTATAGGATTAATATGTTTTGTTTTAGGTTATTTATTACGATGTCATCAAAAAGGAAACTTAATTCTCTGGTGACATATTTCATTGAAACACAGATTTTTTAAAAAAAAATACAGTTAAGCATTAAAACTATTGCAGGAGGTTCAAACGGAATTTAATCGGGAATATGTAAACAAAACACGCTTTGGTCCCATTAACAATTCAAAGACAACCACCGATAACCACAACTACCATGACAAAACAAAAGAGCGCGTGCAGTCTCAGTAGCAAAGCGAGCGAACAATGTTTGTTTCTGGAATTCGAGGTGGGAGCTAACCGACTAAAAGAGTGACCTAGTTCGCGAAGGAGCTGCGAACTAAACTGAACGCTCCCAGTCGCGAACTATTATGCGCAAGACTAGTGTCGTCATTCAAGAAAACCACCTGTCACTGAAAGGTATTAGAAGTTTGGTATATACTGTTGTGACACTTAAAATCTCCTGGCGACCTGACAAAATTACCTGAAAATTTTCTCAAACCAACATAAAAACACCAAACTGAGTGGTTTAGCACTATGCTGGGGAAAGCTAATCTTACCTGTTACCGACATATACTAATAGCGCAGAGAAACCATTTTATCGGATTTCGACCAGACTCGTTTGCTGCTGCCCCTGGGTTCCTTTTTGAATGATGCCTTGTGTCAGCTGACCTTCTTCTCGAGGCGTAACGAAGTTGAGGTCGGAGGTTCGTAATGCAAAGACGTGCGCATCATCTCCCGAGAAATTACGTACGCTTCTTCACGGCTCATTTCTCAGAGGTGTTTTATCCGAGGCAGAGATACGGCCGACAGGCCGGGCAAAGTTGCAATTTCCGGCGCCAGTCCGCTGGGTAATTTCCATTTCTCATCAGATCCGAGGCACGATTAATCAAAATGAGCGGGCACGCCAGCCTGGCGGCTAACGTGCGGTTCCAAGTCTTACCAAGTTAGCCGGCCAGATCAGCGAACGGAGCAAACAACGAGTACTTGCTCTCGTACACACGGAGATCATTCTCTCTGGAGATCTGAAATAATACTAGAAGTGAAAATTATGATTCTTAACGTAATGTTCCCTAATGGTATTTATAATAAATAAGAATCATATGACATATCTCAGCAATGGGGTCAAAAATTGATTACTAACATTTATCTAATTCTTCTTCTGCTTCTTACGACGCCATGCAGGCGATTGTCTTGGATGGTATACCTCCACCATATGGGAACTATTTTGGAAACATGAACTGGGGTGGAGCACCGTTCCCTTCCTCATTGTGTATTCGTATGTGTTACTGTAGGTGTGCATTACTGAGGTAGTGTGTGTGTGTTCAGTAAAGAGTGCTGTTTGTGTTGTGTAAAATGAGAGATAAAGAATGGAGCGCCGGCTCATTCAGTCCCGCTCTTCCGAAACACACCTGCGAGATAATCAATCTTCACGTCGCCATCCGACTGACGAATCACCATCAACTCACTCCATATGCTCTACGAAGAGATTTAGTATTTATCACAGAAATCTGGCACACAATGTGATGATTAGGATTTGTACACCACCACCTCTCTTATCGTGTTGGCCGAGTCCTGAGGATGAATGTGTCTTCCACCGCGAGGACACATGTGAGCGCTGGACATCACCACGTGCCGAAACCAACAGAGCCAACGATACAGGACAACAGCCTATACGAGGTTGTATAGTATAAAAAATTCAACTTACTGAAATTGGTGTTGGGAACAGGTCTTGTAAGCTAAAATATGCGCCAAAGAATTTTTTCTTTGCATGAAAACGTTAGCTCTACCAAATAAACTGAAATTCCATAATTTGAGCTTTTTTACAGCACTGTTTCAAATAATTTGTGAGTAATTGATCACTATAGTCTACAACTAAAACATTTTTCTTTAGAATTCCGTATTTAAAGATCACGTACGCAGTGCTAATTTCAAGTCTTCATTAACATCAAGATTTGGGAATTGAACATGATGTCGTGAGCGGCTTGTTTCAGCTGGATAATTCTTTAAGTTGCGTTGCCTCTGTCATGACACTAAGCTGTAACGAACTACATTCCTACCTGTGATTCAGAAACATGAGTTGTTTCGAATACTACTGTAAGTTAAAGCAAACGCATATAGGCGTCACGAAACAGTGTTGGTCTAGCTATTTCACATAACTGTTGAACAATTCTGTTATAAAGGTGTATATAACTCTGGAAACACGATGTATAATTAGAATCGAATATAGAATTTCTAAAAGCTTTTTTTTTTTTTTGAAAGCCATTATCTCCCTTTATACTCAGCCGAAATTATTAAATGAGGTATCATTTTTAAAGACTAAGGTCTCCTTTTTGGTCACATTATAGTTTAAGAAAGGAATTTTTCGGGATTCGACCCAAAAAGGCAAAAGTATTAATTATATTTCTACAACGCTTTTTTGTCACGAGCCATTTATCGCCCTTGATACCAAACCGAAATCGAGTAATGAGGTATCATTTTAAGTATTAAGGACTCCGCTTCGGTCATATCTTGTTTTAAGGACGGAATTTTTCATAGTTCGACCATTAAACGGCAAAATATTAAAATTTCTAAAACGCGTTTTTTTTTATCACGAGCCATTTATCTCTCTTAATGCCTTACAGAAGGAATGAGGTATGATTTTTTTTTTTTTTTAATTTATTGGTTTTTGGTCGTAAGACCATTTCACCAGCCCACATACAAAATTTTTCCTGTTACAGTTATTCTGACGTTTTCTCTTAACTTAATGTACATATATATAATATTTTCCATGTTACATGATTTACACGAGGGATTTTACATGATTCAGATTTGAGGTTTAACATAATTCAAATTGACATTTTATAGGCAAGTTTATATGTACATCTATATACGTACCTACACACATACATACATACACATACACACATATATACATACACCCATGAACATACAAATATATATATTTATACACACACACATATACGCACACATATATATATATTGCGTCCATTTTGCTTATATTGTTTTCTTCAGATGTTAATCTGCCCATATCTCAGAAAGTCTATAAGTTTTATGTATATCTTCGCGTGTCTCGACGCTAGAAGAGTGGTGAGGTATGATTTTAAAGATTAAGATCTCTACTTACCTAACATCATAAATTAAGAAAGAAGTTTTTCGAAATTTGATCCATAAGGGTCAAAAGTAATAAGTACGATGGTCGGGCATATGAGACAGTTTAGCGAAAAACCGGTAGATAGCAGCAGCACATATGACAGAGATATTAATAAACGGCTTCACTCACGCCGACAAGGACTGAGTGTAGTCCTGATAGATAGCAGCACCAAAAATCACAGAAATATCAATGAACTGTGTGTTTTTTGCACACGTCCAAAAGTTTTTCTTAATTGTTTCGTAACATGTTGTACCTATTACAATAAACACTTGTTACCGATTAGGCGGTTCTTCTTTCACCCTATTACAAACCACCAACGATACTATTAATAGATTTTATTCTGCGAAATATTCGCATAGATAATCTAGTTACAGTATATTCCAGAAATCAAATAAACGAAGAATTATTGTGGGTCGGATATAAAATACTAGTCAGTATAACGCAAGTACAGGATCGTACATCTAATTCCATTTATTCACGTAGCGACCATCATGAACACCAACTGAATACGAAACATGGACAGTTGAAAACTAAGGAGAAATGATAGCAAGAACCCGCGTAACGTATACTGAAGTGCCTGCACTAGTTGGCGATTGGTTTCGCTCTCTTTTTAATTAAATTTGCCGTTGCATCGCTCGTATACAACATCGCTATTACTACGCAATTACACTGCCAACAGGCGAGTTGTTTAAATAGTAATAACTATTTAATTTTAGTAGCCAGAGAAGTTATGACTGACCACATATTACTGGATTTACTCAGTGAAACCTTTCTCTCTTTTCCTTCATTACGTGCGTCTTTCGATGACGGATGATAGATGTGATCTATTAAAAATCTTCAGGGAAATTTGAACAGCTGCATAGCTGCTATCTCATATAGCAGTTACACCCACCTGCACTAATATCAAATACTACAAAGGACCAGGAACTGCATGGAGTAGTATAAATACGCAAATCACTTACAAGTGAAGTTTATCTGACAGTTCGTGAATTTAATTTGTTGATTGTTAATGAAGCTGCCACACGAATAACAAGCTTTTATGTAAAAATTGTGTCTGTACTTCATCCCAAACCAGCGGTGTTCCGGCGTGTGCCGGTGGCATTCGGCAGGTGCGTGCTCCGCATCACGGAGGCAGGCGGACTATTTTTTCAATCTGCCGCTGCCGGTGATCGTAATCGCAGCAGGCCCGGGGCCGTGTGTGAGTAAACACTGTGGATGAGGTCACGTGCCGGCGATGGAGAGCGCCAATAAGCTGCCGCCGCGCCGGCGGAGCGGACCCCGGGGGCCGGGCGAGGAGCCGGCCGTGAGGCGAATACACCTGTCTGCGAGAATCCTCTTACTGTGTACCAAATTGAATGGTCAGTTCACTACCTGCTGAATAAAAACAAGACCAAACAGATAATTCTATAAATCTCTCTAAACCATTGTGATTCTCCTCCTATGTGACTCAGTGCTCTGAAGTGGCCCACACTGAATTTGACAGGTATCACGGGAGCGGACACGATCCTATCTCTTCATATCAGGTACACCTGACAGCGGATTATAACCATCAAGTTGAATGCCGGGATGATTCTAAATTACTGCCTCATAAACCATAAAAAATAAACTTATCACACATACAGCATACAGTATAACACAAGGGCAGAGTCACACATTTTAATTCCATTTATTCACGTAGCCACCATGAACACAAAGTGAATAGGAACATGGATAGCAGGAAACTAAGGAAAAATGATAGCAAATACACGCGTAACCTATTTTAATTACCTGCACTAGTTAGCGGTTGGTTTCACTCTTGTTTGCATAAAATTTACCATTCCAGAACTCGTATAGAAGATCGCTATTACCGCATATACCAATTTAACAACCACTGTGAGGTTGATTAAATAATGTAATAACTATTTAATTTTAGTAGCCTGACAAGTTTCACAGACAGATGAAATCTCTTCACTTCCTCAGTCAGAACCCAGTTTGACCTGGCAGTAGGGGTCGACAAGGATGTTGTTTTTTGTTGTTTTTTTTTTAATGGCTTTCGGCAGCTGAGGCCATAAAGCCAGCTCAATGTGATTATTATAGCTTCCAGTAAATCAGTCATCATTCAGTGTTTAAATAATGTATCTTGTAAGTATAGACACCACAGGATGGACAGGACACACACACAGACACTCACAGAACACTCAACATCCATGCCCGCGGCCGGATTCCAACCGGCGACCTTCAGCACGCGGAGCTAACACTCTAGCCCCTACTCTACCGAGGCCGGCGTCAACACGGGTATTCGGCTGTAAAAGCATGACTCTAAAATTTGACCATGCCAATGATGAGTAAAAATCATCAATGGTGGCCAACCCAAAAATGTTGGGAAAATATATGAAAAATAAGAAGCGACTCACAGCGATTAATGGTTGTTGTAGAGAATAAATCACTCCGGTACCGTCAAAGAGGATGTGATATACACTGGACAGATACAAAAAATTACAGAAGAACATGAAATGAACAAATAAATTTAAAAAGGATCAGAATTTATTACAAAGAACTGCTAGCTTTCCTAGTGTTTGCTCAGCCAGGCAAAACTAATTTAGTAACAGCACTGCCGACCCCTTATTGGCTTTGTCTTGAAAGCCTTCAGGACGATGGATTTGTGACCGCCGGCCGTTGAGTCGTTATGAATCAGTCGTGGGCAGAGTTGTCTGGTGGATAAGTGGATAAAGCGACTGACTGCAGATCGAAAGGTTCCCGGTTCGAATCCCTGCCTCGATGGGCATTTAACCCGATCTTCACCTGTGGCACAGCTTGCTGTGTAATATGAAATTCACCGGAACACTTACGTGGTTAGGATTCCACGTTCAGTCGTAAGTCTTATATAACCGGTAGGATTACCAGGTTAGGCTAAGTGGTCGCGAGAAGTGGGACACTGGACGGCGAATCGAAAACTTGGTCATTTGGCTGCCAAACTGTCCTTCGTGAAGATTTCAATAATCGCTAGAAAATCGTTATTTTTAGTGGGAATTTCTGTGGGTAGTGGCCCGTTAAGAGAAAGTTATTTTCTGAATGGTATTTTCCACAACAGAATACCGAGAGATTAGTTTTATGGATTTATCTTGTCCATTCCCAGTAACCGTAGATGTGCATGTGCTGTACTTACCAATAGAAACATAAATATTCCCACCAGATAGAAAAGATGATATACGGCCACATCTTGAATGTGAAGTTGTAATCCGGCTTAACTCAGCATGGGGAAGGCGATCAATGAAGGTTGACTGGGCCTCAGAGTAAACAAGCTTGACTTGTGCATACCATCCTCCATTTTCACGGTGTCTTAATGGTAGGGAAATACTGCTTTATTTTCGTCGCTAGGCTAGCGTCCATTCTTATGTCACAGGTCTGTAGATTATCCAACGTATGGGTTATCAATATTTAGAACTCACGAGGTGGAAGATTTAGATATTCCTTTCATTAGAAAAAGTTTTGAAATGTATACCTTATTTTTTGCTAGCAGGTCTATCTCAGAAACACCGTTACCTTGGATCTTGTAATTGGTTCACAGTTTTATAATACATCATATAATTAAACTAAATATCTAAACACACTTACACCTAAATTGTTTTAACTTTGATATCATATCACATATAAGATTATTTCATTTTTTGGGGGTTTCTTTGTAGCATATTAATACTATGGTATCAAAAGAGATCTTGATTGAGAGTGTATTGCACCTTAATAGGTGGAATGGCTGTATGGGTATTTACTAGATAGTAAAATAATAATAAATTTGATTAGAAGTTATCGTTTGAGCTGGACGAGCGAGCGATAGCGCGGTGTATGGGGCAACTACCCACTATGAAAATATGTCAGCATCTGATTTTATGCGCCAAGTGACTGCAGACTGACCTAAATATCTATGAGGATATTTTAATACCGCATCCTATATGTCACAATATCCATTCGTATTTTTTCTGTTTTTGGCGTTCTTTAATATAAAGCTTAGCTTCGATTCACGGAGCAAATATTTCTTAATTACGCTACCGGCATTGAATGCAATAAACAATCCATTTTAAATATGTATTTTTTTTTATTTCGCTGCTGCAACGGATAGATTAAAACCTGATATACTTCTAATATCTGAGTGCACGAGTTGAATCCATTTCCTCTAGCAAGACACGGCACCTGTCAGGATCATAGCTTCCAGTGACGTAATAGCTGGCGTTACAAGAGTGTACGTGATCAGCAGATAATGAGACAAATATCGTATTACTAACTTAAAGCAATAGATTGCTTGCATATATTAGTGTCACATGTTATGTTGGGAAAATCTTAAAACTGAGATATGTATCACTTAATTGCGAGATACTTAAAAAAAGAATAGCTCAATTTTTTCAACCTTCTGATAAAACTGTTAAGTAACAGGAAGGTAAACAGACTTCATGTATATGTATATGTTTTGGGAAATAGTCTATCAAATGGTCAATATAAATGAAACATAAAAATAAATAATAATATATAAAAACTGAAAAACTTTTTATATTTAAAAAAAATATGTTTTATGATTTACCAACTCATCCAAGAAATTCTTTATTTAACGACATATTTTGATTTTTAGAAAAACGTTTAAGCTGAAGTATGAAATTTGTTAAATTTTACTTTTATCCATTTTGAGCAACAATAAGATCCAGAAAGATTGCTACAGTTTTCTTGTGGATAATAGTATATATGGCACAGTAAATTTTTGAAGAATTTTCTAGTCAACAGTTTAGGAAATAATTGTGAGAATGATGTTTCGTCAAATATTTGCACGAATCCCTAAATAAGAAGGAAAATCCAAACATTATACAAGTTGGTGGGTTGCGCGTTTTCATCTGACACCCAAGTCCCTACCTCCCTGCCTCTCATAATTAACCTCCTATGATTGCTTTAAAATTTTATGTTACAGTTGTGATAAGGCTACTAAGAAATAAACCTATGAGCGCTTAAAAATTTCTAAGTTTAATGCTTCAGAGTTTATGACGGTGTGTCAGATGAACAAACTAAGAGATGGCAAATGAGTTAATCCACTAAGAAGGTTCGCAACATAATATTAGTCGACGCAATTTTCTAAGTTTGCTATAGTTAGTGATGGATGCAAATTAGCACAATAAAACTTGAAGATCTCTACAGGTTTCAAAACAAATATATATATATATATATATATATATATATATATATATATTATCATGCGTGCGACATAGTCTTCGTGAACTGTACTTCAAGTATGATTAATAAACCGAGTACCTGAAACGAAAATTTCCCATTACTGATGTATATTATGACGTATTTTCTGACTTTGGAGATGTCTTGTTGCTTTGAGTGTAGCTGAATGACAGCGGCTGAGACAATGACGCTCTCCAGGCTGGACTATGGAACAATCACAGAGTGACGTGCACCAGCGGACAGGAGCCTGGGTAATTATGCGGAAGAGCCATTGAGGCGAACCTAGACCACTACATAAAACGAGGCTGCCATCAGCTAGTATACGACTAGTTCACAAGAAGGAGCAAGGATAGTGTCTCTGTTTTACTGGGTAGGTGCTAGTAAACAATAATTACCACCATATTACAATTTTAGGCAGCAAACTACTGTTGAAAGTTTTCAAGAAAGTGTAGAAAACCTATAAATATTTTAGAAATTGTTAGCGAATATTGCGATTAAATGTACACAAATATGTAAAGTGAATTGGTTAAGTTTTACGATATGGTAGTCTAATAGATTTTGCCTCTCAAATGGCTGGACCTAGAATTTAAAGTGGAATCACAACCACAGAGTGTACTTGTATATATCATCTGTTTAACTAGAACTGTTTAAACTTCCTGGCTTCAACGGGGTTATAACCGGAAACCCCAAATTTTTGAAGCAAGGGTTTTAAGTAACTACTGAGCAGCCACAACGCTGAGGCTAAATTCTGAATACAAGCAACCAGCCCATTCCGTTGTAGGTAAGCCAACCTACTACGGTTTATATTTTTAGAGATATTTTTAATTTTCACTTTAATTAATACAACCGATTATCCATAGAAAGCTAATTAGAAACTTCTTTGATTCTGCTACGTTAAAAGTTTTCTAAGCTTGGAAAATGTGAACTTTCCCCCGACTGAAATATTTATCTATCTAGAACATAAGCCTACCTTCCTAGAACTGCGACAGTCCCACGCTTGACGCGCTGTCAACACCAAATAATAATAAAAACAGCAATAAACAATGAGTAACGAACAAAAAAATGACGGATGACACCTTTCTCCTAATTTCGCGTCCAGTTTGGAAAACGATCTCCTTGATTGATGCACCACCCATGGGGTGAATGCCTGTTTATAGAGTTTGCCTGATCGGATAGTGATGTCTTGTTCCACAAAATAGCCTTTACGTGGCTAATCCTGCATGTTCATATCACGTCTTTCAAAATATAATGTAAGATTTCCGTCAGCGACAAACCGCTTTCGAAGGTACACTATAAACTAAATTTACCTACTTTTATGGGTAGAAACATGCCTGTATTGTTCAAGGACAGATTAATTATCAAACGAAGCTGTATTTCATATGTATTAAGTAGGCCTACTCTTTGATTGCACATTATTGTTTTCAAACAAACCCCTATTCCATATTACACTAAATCTTTGTGTAAATTACTTCCTGCACGTATAATGAGAGTTCTGTTAATTGACTTTTATTACTCTGAAATAATTACTCCAAATAAATTCGTTTCTTGCTCTCGTTTTTGATGTAGCATGATTAAACTGACAATGAGGGTCGGTGAAAAAAATCAATCAACAGTCGAATACAACGAGAGTACCCGCTGATTGGTTACGATCAACATGTTCGTATGTTGCTGTAATTACTTCGCAGAAATGAAACTGTAAAAAAAAGCAATTAGGTCGTTTCATTGCACGCATCCTGTGGTCGAGTCGCACAGGTGGCTCCACTGCCGGGTTAGTCAAAATACCGAATATTCATTTAAATATCATCTGACCAGACTGATATTTGTATGTAAATGAGATGGAAGTTTTTTAAATTGCTCATTCTTTGTTTCACAGTGGACTGTTCAGTATGTGACTGAAATATCTGCGCATGTAACGAAATGGAATTATTGAATCAGATGTTTTTAAATCAGTAAACATCAAGTGATTTGTTGTGGTTATTTTTCTGGGAGTAACTATTTCAAATCAAAACGACTGTAGTATGTCCTAAATGAAGGGTTCCGATTTTTTAAAAGAATTGAGGAACTAAGTGTAAAAATTGTTACTTTCTGCTCGGAATATGTGTCAAATTGTTCCATCTTGGATAGTATGAATCTAAGGGAAACTAACATAGCTGTCAAGTACCTTAGTAGCAGATGGTTTTTATTATAAAAATTAAAAGAGTTTGTCGGAACAACAGTAGACTCAGAGAACAATAACTTCATGGTTGTCTCTGGTTATATAATTACTTTATTTTTTTTTTTAAAACATTTTTCAACATTCTTCATTGTTTTAACTGGAATATATTGAGGTGCTTAAACTGTTATACAAGTTGTACTTCTATGTGTTATCGTTGTACTAGTTGAATGATTAGAGTTTGTGTCAGCAAAAGATGATAAATATTTGTATAAATGTCAAGCAATGTTAATCATAGAATAAACTTACTTATCAAACACACGTTCGCCTTCATCATTATACTTCTTTTTCGGTGTCTACGCCTCAGCATTATCTATGGTACTACTGTGCGCTAAATTTAATTTAAATTTTTAGATTCGAACCTAGCGTTACGGTTTGCTGTCCCTTGAAGTACAATATAAACGTATGTGTATGTTTAACAGAGCTGATGAGTCGGGTACTGAAGCACAATATTAAAGCTAACTTCTTTCATAATTTTGCGTAAAAATATGCTACAGAAAAAACTAGATTCATAACATTTTACGTATTTACAGTCAAACAGAAAATAGAAAAACATAACAAAAAATACTCTTTTAGAAAAACTAAAACTGTCTTGAACACTGACTTAAATTTTAATCACAACCCGAAAATTGCTTCATGTTTATTCAACTCGCTATTGCAGCTGTATGCAAATTAAGTGGACAAACAATCAAAACATTCGGGGTTTGTGTTTGTAACTTTAAATATGTGAACAATTAAATAAATTCGTTGTGAAATTGCTTAAACTCCCAGAAAAATTAATTCACTAAGCTTTGGTCCTACCTAACTAAGCGAGTAATGATGGTTAAAACATAATCAGTATAACATAGAGCATAATGTTTAATCGATGACAAGCGTATGCTTACAGTGGAGACGATTCTAGACGTCCAATTTTTCAGCGGAAAAACAAGAACAAAAACATTTATCAATAAAATTGTGAATTCAGTTTTTTATATCAGTCGTTTTGCTCCTATTCCCTGACATTCCAATTAAAAATTTCGAATCGGATTTCTGCACGACAATTATATTTAATATAACCTTGTGGGGAGCAGCCACGTCACGTATAGATGACTGTTTAGCATGAGATAAAAGATTGAATTTATATTCATTTAACTACGATTTCATTATGATGTCACCGGTTGCTGACTGATTACGAACATGAAATAGGCAAACACAGATAACGTTCTCCTGTTTACTCGACGAAACTAATAGTGCATGGGACTTCATTCTGTAAAGACAAACTATCAGCATAGGCAAGTATTATCTGAAATTGTCAGCTAAAAGTATAGCTTGACTATGTTTATAGCAGTTAATATATAACAAAAAAATAGTTTAACTGCCTGGTGCAACAGTGTATGGAGGCGGGTAGTCTTTCAGGATGGAAATTACCAGAACATGATTGGGAGACGCAATGAATAGGATCACTGCATTTGCAATCAAACAGCGACAGCCTCGAAAAAATCTATGGTAAATATTATTACACTGCTAATACTGTTAATAATAAAATACTAAATATTAAAAAATATTTAAGCTATCTTCTTTAATAACATCCAGTATTTCTAATTTTAAAAAAATGTTGTCACGATTCAGAATAACAAATTCGAATCCAATATATAGACAAAATTTAAATTTCGTAGCAGTTGGGCCAAAGGATGTTTTACCTGGAGTATTCTAGTATCGATTGATAGTGCTAAATGAATGCATTTCAGGGGAAATTATATTCCTGTCTTTACCGATCTCTTCTATTCAGAATGTACCATTTTTAGTGCAACCGGCAAAGTTATTCCCAAAAAATAAGCGTGTGAGTTTCGATTCGACAAAAACAAAATTAATTTAAGTAATAGCGATTAACTAGAAAGAATGAATAATGTTTGTTTTCGCGTTTTTTATCGTAACTAAGATCACAATAAAGTGACTACTGTAATCTAAATAATTCCAGTATACTGAAAAAAAAATCCAAATTTCGTCAGCTTCCAAAATACAAGGAGCTTATTGCTTTCTATAATTGTTTTGTATACCATGGAAGTCATTTCCCTCTCTAAATATTGTTAAACACAAAACATAAGGAACATGTAATTATGTCTTAAATTTTTCTAAGCTAATTACTTTAAAACGTCATCAGTGTTTTTTAAATGTTGAATACTACCTTCCTATAGTTTTCTTAAAGAAGATGATGCGTTATAAAGAAAAAAAATTCCATTACGTTGCTAATTACTGCGCAATGTTCAATAGATATCTTGATGCTGATCTTCTGTTTTGTTTGGAGTAGATCATTATAATCTTCTCAATTTCACCGTTTCTTCAGCAATGGAGAAAGTGTGACGTAAGAAATGTTTTTTCAGCTATTGTTCAGCCATATTAGTACTATCCGGAATAATAAAGAGAGGAATTCGTTCTAGAAAATGGTTCAAGTAGTCATCTTATTTTTGAGAAATAAAAAAGGAAGTGAACAGAACATACTGTGTATTGTTAAGGGATTCTGGAATTTATTATGGGTGATTATGACTTGTCTACGATGGTGTCGTTAGAACATGAGAATTTTGTTCCCAGAAGTAAATGCGAAGGGAACAAGTAGGGGGCTGTGTTTAGGGAATATTCCCATTCTCTTCCACACCCGTACGACCTCTGCAATATTATGTAGCGTGCGAGCAACAATGACGCCGTACAAAATGTAAGCTAGACGTATATACGCACTGAAACTCTTGTCAACTGTTGTAATTGCATCATCTGTCGCGCATCCTGCTGGCAGTTTGCAGTTCGCTGTCACGTATGTTGTTATGTTTCTCCTAAACAGCCCTCTACTTATAACCCTAATACGACAGCTGAAATATCACGATAATCCCAGATGGAAGCAACTGCTCTCTGTTTCAAATGATATGCTTGTCATAGAGTATTCTAGTAACCATTCTTTTTTTTTTTAAAAAAAAAGGTACTCAATATCATTTAAATAATCGTATCATAGTGTTTATATTATGCCTAAAAATCTATACCTTTTTTATAAAACTATGGTCTCGTGAAGAAATGTTCGACCATTCGTGTTAACTTAAATCGTAAATATCATATACAGAATAATCCATGAGAAACAAACCATTGAACTGGTGCTATGTGTATATATTTATGCGAAAGCCTAATACTTTTTGAAAGTGAAATGACAAAACCCCGAGAGTATATGTTGACTGTTAATGTAGAAAAAGGTTTAATTAACTGAATAATTGGCACTAAAATGCCCATCCAGCGTAGTGGGTGAGCGGTTACTCTTATTCTGGAGGACGCGGGCTCGAATCCCCGTCCGGACAACGAGATTTGGGTTTCCCAAAATAAATTCAG
The DNA here is from genome assembly GCA_031002005.1 of Vandiemenella viatica. Lineage (NCBI taxonomy): Eukaryota > Metazoa > Arthropoda > Insecta > Orthoptera > Morabidae > Vandiemenella > Vandiemenella viatica. The sequence continues at coordinate 66,627,217 of JARYHS010011408.1, forward strand.
GAAAGCACCGGGATGTTTCCTTCAGAAGGCTATAGTCTAATCTCTTCCTGCACCCAGTAGTCATTTCCCGCCTGTTACGTTCTGAACGGGGCGTAAAGCGAAAAACACATTTCTCACGTAATATAGATAATCAAACCGTTTTTAAAATTATTCAGTGTGGTTCAAGTGTCTTCTGATATTAACTAGAAAAATTGACTTCATATTTTTTCTATATAATAAGTTAAAGGAACAATGCTGATCCTGAAAATTTGTTTCACTTCTGGCTTAACGCTTCGTCGATTTGATAATTAGAGGCGGGAAAGTACTAGGGATAAGGATCGAAACGAATTCGGTTATGGCTTTTTGAAGAAACGAAAATAGCATTCGCCTCAAGTGATTTGGGGCAAAAAAAAAAATTAACAGCTGGACGGGTAATCGACCCTAGACCAGAGCGTTGTCACTCACCCACCACGCCCGGTCCTGATAGCTGTTGATCAAACGAGTACTCGGTCTATGAAGTCAGTTCAATAACGAATCTACGTCACTCTGCTAAATGAAATCAGGCTCCATCTAAAACATCATAAGTAGTTTCGCTTCAATAATGACATCGTGTACACAACTTACAGCAGACAGAATGTATTTGTTTATTGCTACTGTTCTGCTCCCAGATATTTCATATGTGAGACGTCAAGCTTTTGTTACAGATGGAGCAGCATCGACGTTTGCTGACGAGTAGTGTAAGCGATCCTCTATTCACAGATTCCCTTTGACCAGAGCAGGGACTGAAGCCGGCATGCGGCTGCAGATGTAATTACCTTTGGCTGCCACAACAGATGGCCTTTAAGCTTCCAGGTGGACTCTGTGCTGTAGGGGAACCGCCCGACGCAGCGGCTATGCGACCCATTATGACTATCAACGAGTGAACTCGTCTCGCTAACGGATGTGGAATTGTACCAGTGCAAACAACTGTGAAATAAATAATTATCATTTATGTTCATCTAGAGTATTTAATTATAAAAGAATTTTAAATGTAAATAGAATAATGATTTTCTTTTTTGTGAAAGTAACTTGATTATAGCTGAAACGCACTGTAATTACGGCAAAATGCGAACTTCTCTTAAGTGAGTCCATATATGCTGTTGTAATCATTCAAGAGTCATACTGAAAGTGACTAGCAATAATTTTTGCAAATATGGATTTATTAATGTAAACAAATCGATTGTGACGTTTTTTATCTGCAATTTGTCTTTACCTTTCAACATAATCTCCATTTCTTAGCATAAATTTATAACTTGAAAGTTCCGTCGCGGTAGAACATTATTCCAGCTGAACGCAGATACTGACTCGCTTAGTTCTGAATCGTCTCGTTGCTTTCATCCAGTCACAGAGCCTAAAATATGGCAATCTGAATGCCTCGTGCGCCTTATTTCGGTATCTCGGAAGATGGTCTTGATCAACTTGATCAATGATTTTTATCTAAACTTTAACCGTTAATAAATATAGGTCTCACAGAAAACAAACCTTCTGATGGCTTAAGTAAACGATTATATCCTACGAAATCTTCTTTAACAATGTCATCAACTCTCTACTCGTTGCCTTCAATGGAGGCAGTTTTAAGGTGACGATTAAGAGAATGACCTTGGTGGAAATGTTTCATCCATCTTCAAATACCGCTATATCGAGAAAACGTCTCTGAGTCCATTGACAAAATACGACGTTTCGGCGGTCATAATGTCTGCCGCAGTTGTCTATACTCGATATCTTCTCACAGAAAGTAGAAGGACGATCCCAGAATCCTAACAACCTAAACCACATGCTGCAAGATATTCTACTTCAACTCATATTTTACTATGCAAAAGTATTTTCTCTATGAAAACTAATAAATATTTTAAATCACTGCATGTTTGATTAGGTGACTGACCGTAGAATTCAGGTTGGATAAAGGAAATAAATTGCAAAACTATTACAATTACTTTTACAGTGTAAGATTCTTCGTAAATTACGCACTTAAAGCTGAAACCCCCGACAGTAGTTGTGTACCTGTTATTTAGTATTTTTCAATTGCACTCAAAGACTTAGGCTACAACTTACTCAAACTTCGAAATAAATGTCTAAAATTAATTTAAATGCTTGTGAATTATATGCAGCATGTAAAATTAATCAACAATATTACATCGTGAAACCTAGCGTGGTGGTGTAACGGACAGCGTTCTGGCCTCGCATTCGGGAGGACGGCGGTTCGAATCCCCGTCTGGGCATCGAGATTTGTGTTTTCCATGGTTTCCCAAATCACTCTAGGTAAATGCCTGGATGCTTCCTTAAAAGGGCAATGGCCGAATTCCTTCCCATTCCTTGCCCCCATCCTTTTCCGTCTCTAAAGCCCTCGCTGTTGAGAGACGTAAAAAAAAAAAAAAAAAATACATCGTGAAATAAAATCTTCACGGGTTATCTGCCTGATAATATCTTTATTTAACTTAATTTCTTTAATACACAACGTTTCCATCGTCAGGTAACCTGTCGTAACAAAGCTAAAAATGTTACATTGGATTCTGCCGAAACGTTGTGTATTAAAGAAATTAAGTTTAATAAAGTTATTATCCTGCAGATAACCCGTTAAGATTTTATTTCATTTATACGCCGAGAAAAAACAGAATTCTCATAATATTACATCGTTAGACAAAATCGTAAAACAATGCATTCTCTTATAATTCTCATACTTTAACCAACATGTTAACTTTAAAAATTTCACGAAAAATCTTTACCTGGTCATTTATAGTTTCTCATTAATCTGCAAGTACGTATGTCGCAAAAGGATATAAATATGACATTAAATTAATAAAAATAAGCATATCTCATAGGGTTATCTAATGGTGATTTGATTAATGTCGAAATTGGACTGTAATGATTTAGATATTAGTTCTAATTCCTAGATTTTGTCTATCTCTGTAATTAAAGGGAATAAAGAATACAGTTGTTGAAAGGTGAAAGCTTTTTCTGTTGATAAAGCCAAGAGTAATTTCAACCGCTGGGAGAGTTTGCTTTAGATTCAGACGAAAGTGGAAGCAGGCGAAGATTTGGAATTAACTCTGCCCGCCTCTCCATCCTTCGTACTGTATTCTGCCCTCTCTACCCGCCTTTTCTGATCCGTGCCGCTATATTTGGCGGCGGTTTAATTAAGCCGAGTCGGACCGAGTATGAAGCCATAAAGATGGCGACCACCCCCGGCGAGCCACGAGTGGACAGAGCAGGTGGGCCCAGGGCAAGCCAATCGCTGTGTTCTCGTGATAACGTCACAGGAAGGTTAGTTTGTGAGGGGAGAGGGGGTCTCACTTTAATTCTAAAATGTGTTTAGTCATATTTTATCAATTCCAAACTTTAAATACGCAAATACGACCGGAAAATAATTCAGAATTATTGTAACATAATTATTACGATTTCCAATGGGTTAACTGATGCTTTTTTTATTATCTATCTTACGAAATGTAATGGATCCGTTCTGAAGCAGAATTAGTGAAAATACTAAACATACTGTCACAATAGACCATTTATTTAAATGTATGTATTCAGTAACCGTTACTGAAACTGCAAGTGTGACGTCATGTAGTTGTTTTGGTACTTTACCTTAGGTTGATCTTTGGCTTTTCCGCAACTTTGTATTTCAAATGGAAGAAAACGTTTTTAGTTAAAGATTTCTGAAAGCAACTGTAAAATGAAATCCGAATTTACGGGATATTCAGAGAATGAGTCAACCCAACCTACTTAATGTTTTTCATGTTGGTTGCCCTAGCTTACGAAAAGAGGTTTGACATCTGCCTTTACATATTGGTTGAAATATTAGTAGACGCATCTTATCCTGAATAAACTATTTGCTTTGTGACATTAAATATCTTCATAAGTGCAACATATTACGACAAGTGTAGTGTCCTAATCAGAATATTGATGAATCGCTTGTGTAATAGTGGCCTTTCGAAAGGATAAATTAAGGTTCTCAATTTACAATTTACAAAAGTGACTAAGCACCAATGACATGCATTCGTATAACTAAATGTCGGAATTATTTGAACAAAAGTTGCTGCAGCTAGTAGCAGAAGCTAAATGTTGTTGTTTACAAATATAATTTAAAATTTTTGTGTTTGATCTTGAATGAAATATATTTTTTCAAAACTCTTAATACAGTTATCATGGTTCTATCTGCCTCTGATACTATTTCGTCTATATTTGTAACCTATACAGCATAAATTATGTTGTGTAATATCTTGAACGATGTAGGTAACCAGAATTACTAAATATTTCTGCAAAAAAGCGGTAAAGTTTAATAATACAGAAAAACGAAGAAGACATAATTGAAATTCATATTTTCCTAGAAACACGTTATACTTTCTCATATCTAATCACGCTACTTATTTCAAGACTATGATCTATTGGCCAGATGAGGTTAGTACCTCGGTTATAAGTTATATATCTTATTTTAGAGGTTCGATAACTGTCATATCAAGATATATAGTAGAAATTGTGTTTTGATGAAGTTTCCGAACTATCGAAGACATTTTTCTGGTCTCCTCTCTCATGTCATTTTCGAACATCACAGGCATTTTGTTTAAACTCTTAAGCAGTAAAAAGAAGTTTATCTTAATTTTACATTCGTTATTAATTAATGCATGGGATGCAAAGATAGCTTTCCAGACTTTTAACGCCATATAAAATCCTTCCAATGTTATAAGTTCTACAAACTTAAATTGTATACCATGTTGTTCTGTATAAACATAATTTAGTTTGAAATCAACAGAATAATTTAAACCACCGGTTTGATGTCTAGAAACTTCCTGATATCAAATTATGAAATTTAAGATTAAAGAACAAATTCCCGACTGGAATTCTTACGGAATTTTAGAAGTCCTACGTCACCGAGCCATGATGTTGAGCAGCTAACGTTCGGATCTGGATTAAGGGTGGATGAAGTATAGATTATTGGTATGGCCAACCGGGATTTCTGTTTCCTCTGGTTTCCCGAATTTATCGAAGCAAATGCCAAGATGGTTTCTTCACAGAGGGAACGGCCAAATTCCTTCCGATCCCTTGCTCAGTATTACTACTGGTTCTAATGTCCTGAACATAAATTCTTTCTTCCTTTTTTTTATCAGTGAACAGTGATAAACCATTGGCCGTAGAATGACATTATTTTCACACGCATCGACTATCATCAAGGAATCAAAAGTAATGAGACGCCAGGAGCAACAGAGTACAAGAGTCGTCTTGTTTCACAAGCAAACGTAACGCAGGTGCTGGCTGTGCGGGTTGCACGTCCATTACTCCGCAGGGGCAGCGCGTCTTGCGTGGCGATGGCGAACTAAGCCACCGTAGTGGCTGCCGCCTGCATCGCTGATGTATGCTTTCTCGCCGTATTCCTCACTTCCTTCCGCGCTCCCTGTTCTCGGGGAGCAGCTTTCTTCTCTCAACATTACCCCTTGTTCCTAGAATCCGTCTACACTCCCTTCCTCCTCTCCGCCGAATATTCCTCCTTTTTCATTTGCATTTTGACTCATTCCTTTGCGTGACTTGGCAATGAGCCATAACACTGCCTCTCCAGTGCCTTGTCAACAATTGTGAGAATCGGCACGAATTGTATCGCAGAACAAGTGACTGAATTACAAGAAAAGATCACGTGCCTTTATTTTTTTTCTGTTCTAAATTTACGCAGAATTGTAATCATATTTTTCTGAGCAGTCAGTGGTCATTTCAAAATATCTCCACCCCAGAATTATTGCTGACCACGTTTTAACTAAGATAGTTTGAGTGTCTAGAAAGCGCAAGTGGTCAATTACACTTTGTGACGCTGTCTTACAAGAGAAGATGAAGCGGAGAACATACGCAGTGTGTGTGTGTGTGTGTATGGAGCAGAGTTTTGCTGGTTTTCGACCTGTTTCTGTGACTATGTCTCGCTGCTCTGCGCAGAAGACATATTGCCTCAGATTATTTACACATCATTCAAGATCCCTTATCTAAATATGATGTAAACTGAATCCCAGAAAATTTCGTTTCATTAGTGCTTATAAGGAACCAACGTAATGTAATATTTCAGTTGTTAAAGTGAATTCAGTTAAGCAAATTCTGAAGTCTTGAGAAAATTTAATTATCATTCATTTATATGATATTAAATTAATAATCATACATCAGAAAAAACTTCACATTTAACTATATTCAGCATCCACCGAATAAAAATACGTAAATACTTTATATAATAAGACAACTCTATTTCATATCGTAGTTAAAGCAGAGATAATTTCAAATATAATGCACCGCGGGAAATAATTAATTATTAGCAAGCTTTTGATAATAATGATCGTTTTTAATATACATGGCTTAATGTTGTTACAGCCTACGCAATGAGATAAGAGAGCATCCATTTCTCTTTTTTAATGGAGTTTTGCGGTAGACCTTGAGTGGGACGCAAATAGGCCGTGATGTTTGAAGGAAAAATATCAGCATTTGCCTGTAGTGATTTTGGCAAACCATACAAAACCGAATTCTGGAAGGCTGGAGCGGGAATTGAACCCGGGCCCTCTGGAATGCCAGGCTTCAACGTAACCGCTCCCTCACCAAGTTCGCTTGCACCTATTTCATTGAATCGGTGGGGAAGTGAGTTGGATGGATTTCTGCAGGAAAGAACTACTGCGAGAAATTAATGGTTGGCCAGTTAGCTTACGACACGTAGTTACAAAATATAGACATTTTGAGAAAGAATGCTAATACGTTTTAAGGCCAACGTATATAATTGGAGATGTCAACAGAATGCTTGGAGATTCGTGTTACTTATGACAGTGTATCTGTGAGCTAAATTGCAAAGAGAGTCTTCGTCGTATGTTATCTCCAATGCACGACATAATTAAATTTTTATGCAGCCAAAACAGTATTCCGGTAGAAAACTATGTGGTAAGAAAAAAGTTTTAACTATCCAGTATCACACAATGCCGATATCAAATGAAAAGACATTTTGACATTATGGGTAGATAACACAAAAATTCCTTTTCTATTCAAAATATTATATGTAGATAGGAACCTGAATTGTTTCGAACGGGAGAAGACTGGTTTGCGTGTTACAAAGGATTTGCATGAAATTGAACTTACCAGAGAGTTTCGACAGACTGCCGCGGCTGAGATACTTCGAAAGACTGAAAAAACCAATTAACTGGCGTAGCAACTACATAGCTAACCATATTCCCCGGGGCGGTAGTTGAATGTGTCTTCGAATGAGAAACCGGCCAGTAGTTGCTTCTGCTCACCAACTTCCAGCGGAAACCAAACCTGTAATCTGCTCCTAAGAAACTAGATGTTACTAGTTGACTGCAAACAACTATTACAGTTACAAGATTTAAGTTTATACTAGTACATTACACAATCATCTGGTTGAAGTAGACTTCCCAAAGTACTACCAAACTTTTTACAATCTTCGTATGGTTATAAATTAGAATAGCAAAAAGCTGTTCTTGCAAACATAGTTTATGTCCTTCTGAAAGGGTACTGTATCTATAACATTATTGCGACAGAATTAGTTCTATCTTGGGTCACTGAAATAAATATTTTTATCGATTGCAACACATTGAAGCAAAACAAAGGAAAAAAAAGAGATGGAGTAAGATGGGAATGAATCTCTTGATAATTCTAATTGCTTATTCTCGAAATTCTTTAGTGTACCGAGTAAAATATCCATGGCATTACCTTTCTGTATATCGTCCGTGACAGTAGAAACCAGTTAATCGAAGAAATTAAGTTAAGTAGTTAGAAACAAGTTTATAAACTTGTTTCTTTTAACAAAATCTTTACATTTCTTCTGTCCGTGTGTATGTGACTAAACTCCTACTAAACGGCCGGACTGATTTTTATGAAATTTTGTGTGTGTGATTAAATTGATTCTAGAATGGTTTAGATTTAAAAAAAAAAAAAAATACTACCCCCTCTCCATTTATACCCCTAAATTTATACAAACCCACAGATCGATGGAAATATGCACAAGTATACTTCAAAACAAACAGAAAAATACTCTACATTTAGTTTCCAATATCGAAAACTCGCTCCCCCTTTACCTCCTCCCCTTTTAATTTCCGGTGATCTTTACAGAAACACACAGTTTTTATCAGTTTTCTATAGAAATTTTCACACAAACACTTTAAAACAAGGAGAAAAATACTGTCGGCATTTTCTTTTAAGAAACCAAACGGCTCTCCGCCTTTCCACCCCCTTTATGTTTGTCAAAGTTCTGTATGGAAAGCTATATTTAACACCGTTTGACTGATCACCACAAAAGTTGGCTCATATTTGTATTTCTTCATCATGGCTTCTGACCAATAAATGTCCAAAACCCACACCCTTTTACCCTTTACACCCCATAATTTTTATACAAATTCACTGCTTTTATCCGATTCGATGGAACGTTGCACATGTATACTTTAGAACATACAGAAAATACTGTCTACATTTGGTTTAAATCTCCCCCTATACATCCCCTAATTTTGCATATGTTAATTATAGGCAGCATTGCGATCACGTTTCAGAAAAACCCGGTAGTTGGTGCTGCAATCGGATTGATGCTTTCTCGCATATCAGTTACTTGCGACGTAACTTAATGTTGTTATAAGTGTAATTAAAAATACACATTCTGCAACTTTGTAATGTGCGGTATTGAAGCGAGTATTTTACATGTTTTTTATTAATTTTAATGATGTATACAGGTTCATTCAATAACAATCAACTTAAACTACAAATTTATGATTCTACGCAACTTATAAATTATTGAACGGCTCATATTTATGTGTTGTGTACTTACCACAGAACAATTTCAAGTCTTCTTATTTAATAAATTTTACAACTTTTAGATTTACAACGTTTGAACAGGACAACGTCTGCCGGGTCCACTAGACGTTGTTATATATATATATATATATATAACAACTTTACGTACTCTTGCTTGATCCACCTTCCTCGCATTTGGTAATAGATGTGTCAACCAAACATGATAAAGTTCAGTATTCCATCAGGTCCTTGTTATGTCAAATCTTTAAACCAATTTAGTGTACATAGTATCTTGTTTATTCGTAGCAGATTACGTGATTCTGTGTTAGTATATTTATCGTCTGTAGACCCTTATTGTGATGTACCCTTAATTCATTTTTCTCTTGTTCATAGATGTAGGAACCACTTCGGAGTATTTCATAGCAGTTTCGCATTTCCGGAGACCATATTCTATTGTAGGTGAGGTACATATATTTTGGATGAATCAGTCTCTGAAACTGCTTCGTAAGAATTTCAACAACGCCATGAAAAATAATAATATTTTTAATATCCTTCCCCCAGTAGAGCAACAATACAATAAACAAATGTCTCCACTCTGTGGTTACCTATAATTGGAAAATAAAAATATCTAACTACCAGAAGGAGCATTTTCATAAGAGGCGATTGACATTAGATACAATTTTAATGTAATTTCAGGCTCTTGTAATCCATAATTTTGTTATTTACAATGGTTTATATTTATCGATTACTTTTCACTGACGACGTGAGTATTTGCTATTTTGTTTTCATTTACAATTGTGTCATAATCAGAGTACTCTTCACGAAACTAAGTTTGTAGTAGCAAACAGGATCATGTTCGTATTGAGTCAGATGAGCATGATAACTAATTGTATGGTGATATCAAACACAGTGTTTTCTGTCATTCGTTTGAGGAATATCTAGTACAAACACCACAAGAGACCAGCTACTTTCTGCTACCAAAAGTATTTTCAGATACAAGCTATAAATACATTAAAGGGAAAAAATTATATTTTTGCTATTTTTTAAGCGCTAATAACGTCTAATATGTGATACACAGCAACAACTGCTTTTATTCTCTTCTTTATTTATCTTAAAGTTTTGTGTTTTTTAAAACTTTTTGCAAAAGTAAGTAATATCATAATCTTTCTATATACTTTGTAGTAACTTTTTTTCTAAAAATTTATCCATTATCCCAAGAGTATTTCGCCATGTTTGTGATCAGTAAGGCTAAACTGCAATCCTGAATTACATAGCACAAATACTCAAAGCAGTAGTTACAATTTTCAACAAAATTGTATGCAATACGGTAGTTAGTTCCATAAACGGAAGATAAAGAAAAAACCAGAGAGGATACGGAAATATCGATTAAAATGTCTATATTCGGAATCGATTTTCTTTGTACGCCTAAATTCGCACAAGTAGCTTATTTCGCATATTGCAGCGTGATTTTTAGAGCGGAGGGAAGTCATGCAGATTTCGTGGAGATCAGATCATGCTCTAAATATCAATAAAACTGAAATGTTTGAAAGCATGGAGATGGCTAAAACGATAATAATCTATTTTGGAAGCTGCTGAAAAAACTGAAAGTCTGCTAAAGGGAAAAATAATGGGGTCGGAGTGAGCTGACCATGCCGTTGTAGGCCATCAAGCGCTCCCAGATGGTATTGATTTCTCAGCATATAGCTCCATTCCAGTTGGGGCGTTTTCCTGTTATGTGCGGAACAAAAGAGAGAACAGCTGTCGCCGAGAAACTTCCTGCGCCGAATGGACTACACGAAGGTCACTTACGGAAACCCGTCACCAAGTGTGTTGCAAGCAAGCTACAACCGGTTTCAAGAGAAATTCTGATAGGCACCAGAGTACCGAGTTAAATTCTACACATTTCCGCAATGTGTATGCAGTGAAGGCACTCGACACTGTTGATGATGAATCGTCCGTCGGATGGAGATGTTAAAGCTCTTTCGGAAGAGTAGATTTGAATGTGTCGGCAGCGGTTTCACCTTCCCTATTCTTTCATCTCTCGTCCACTAACAACACCATATAGTGGACACACTTTACCACAGCCATCCACATAAAATTTATAAACATTGTCCCACTGGAGAATACAGCGAGGAACTACCACAGTTCATCTTTTCAGTGGCTATCACGAAGAAGTAAAAATTCCCTGCGCTCGGAAACGGCAAGGTGTTCATAAGAAGAAGAATGTTTCTTCAGTTTCTGCAACTTTCCAAGTCCATTAGTGAAGTAAATGAGTAACTTAGAATAGATTGAGCGTGGTGTGAGAATATGTGGAGAACTCTACTCGTTTTATTTTTGTTCATTCATACATTCATCAGAATTCAACTTGTACTACATTTTTATTGATGGGCTTGATTTAGAAAATTCTGGAAGGTTTTCGAAATACTTTAAAACATGATTTAAAATTTGTACAGGGTGTCCAGAAAAGGACTCCCTGATTTCAAAATTAAATATCTCGAAAACAAAGATCGATAGAGGAATGCAGTAAACGGTATGTTTATCGTGACAGCTGTAAGAAGTGTATACAGCAGTTTGAAATAATAGTTACAAAAGCTGCTAACAGATGGCGCTTTAATCGCCATACGTAATGCCTAAATAGTGATCCGAAGCTCAGGGTGATCAGTTCCACCATTGAAACGTGAAAGGAGGTTAGCGTACCGAAAACATTGTGATGTGATTGTTTGCAAAGATTGTTTTCATACGATTATTTCACTTATGTATGCTGATATGATCTGTACAGCGTACAGCGCCATCTGTTAGCAGCTTTTGTAACTATTATTTCACACTGCTGTATACACTTCTTACAGCTATCACAATAAACATACCGTTTACTGCATTTCTCTATCGATCTTTGTTTTCGAGATATTTAATTTTGAAATCAGGGAGTCCTTTTCTGGACACCCTATATGAAAGAAACTTCCCAGTCAAAATCGTTTTAGTAGAAAACTGGTGACTTCATACAACCAAGGCATGTCATATATATCATTTTAAAAAGTTTTTTTTTTTTCCTTGTAAGAATCTATCTTTCTCCCTTCATACTTAACCAGAATCGATAAATGAGATATCTATGATTCTGAGAATTAATTTCTACACTTTGATAATATCAATAAAAGAATTTTCTAATTCAAGCCATAAATGGTTAAATTACAAACAATCAACGTTGCAGGTATGCGATAGTTCACAGTCAAGCCGCTAGGTTTCGTTGGCGTCGATAAGGAGTGATCTCATTACAGCTAGATAGCAGCAAGACATATCACAATGGTATGGATAAACTGTGAGTCTTCTAAACAATGGAGCTTTTTGGATATTTTTGTTTCTTTTATCGAATCATTTCATTATTTTAATTGTTTCGTTATACGTTGTAAGTGTTTTGCTACGTACCTGCTTCAGTTAACAAATAAATAGTTACTACTATTGAGCCGGCTCTTCTTTCATCACACTACAAAGCAATAAACATCTTTATTCGTGGGAGTCACCTAATATATTTAAAATAAGCAGCAGAGAAATATGGTTTTGCGATCAGGCTGCTCAGGAGGTTAAGTAAATAAATATTTCAAAAGTTGTTGCATTTCTCATTAAAGGACTTTACAATGTCAGAGCGTGTAGTCTGAAGTCAATTTTCCGAGTTCAGAGCAAGAAAAACAGTACTTGTAATCATTTTCACCTCGCAGTTTGTAATCGAGAGAGGCGGGATTCAACTGTCATCTCGAGCGCCTCTGCTAAAGGTTTTATTTTGAAGGCTGGGGACTAGCCGAAGCACTGTCGTCGAACGCATCCTTTATATTTATTACGTATTATTTCTGTTTCGATAAATCCGCAGTTGCGGACTTTTCCAATCGGGCGAGTGCATTATTCAGTCCGGCCATTCGTAACGCGTTGCCGTGACACGAAATGTGCGCGCCGCGCCGACCCGTCGAGATGATTTCCCCAGGCGGCGAGACGCAACCAACTGCTCACGGGTGCTCAGCGTCAGTGGACAGCCCAGGCGTAAATCACGCTTTTTAATCCGACTTCCATTTCTCTTTGTCCGCACAAGCAAACAGATATAAACCCCACGCAGAAGTGTTATCGCTTGTAGATTATAAATATGAAACAATTCCCGCACCGAAAGAAAGAAGAAAAATAACAGGCGCAGAGGGAATGAAACCTTTTCCGAAAAGCTATGTCTAATGTAGTTTACATACATCGTTCAAAACGCTTTAAACTGGAGTGAGGGGTCTCTTTATTTACCTTCAGAACTGAAGGGGTAAATTAACTTGGACAATTAACTAAGAATGAAAGGATAAACTTGCAACCGCAAATAGATAAGATCATTTCTTACTCTATGACAAACTTTTATTTTAGTATTAGTCTCACAATCTTCGAGAATTTTTTTTTTTTAAATATCTTTTCGAAACATGTGACTTTGTTCAGTTACTCTAAGCTGTTTCTACAACTTAAGACTTTTTTAACCCAGGTTTTTTTTTAAATTTACTCTAAGATATTTGAATAGTCTAAAGCAATGTTTTTTTCTTAAACATTAAAAACACCTTATAAAAAATTTGAAAGTTCTTTTAAATGATTGTTTTATGGTAGTTTAATCTGCTAAAGAGATCATTATGCATTTTAAACTTGTAGAAGATCTTGATGATAATGATTTAAAAAAAGATATTTTAACCTTTTAAGAAAAAAAGAACATTGCTTTGGATAACTCAAACATTCCTAAGTAATTTTTTTTAAAAAAAATCCAAGGTTCAAAAAGTCTTAATTTGTAGAATACTTAACAAACTCACATGTTTAGAAATATTTTTTAAAAAAGAAATCAATATCTCGAAAATGGCGAGACTTTTACTAACACAAAATTTTGTTATATGGTAGCAAATGATGTGATATATTTGCGGTATGTAGCGGCATCTCCTGTTCAACTGACTATCAATATCTTCGAAATGCAATGAATGCTGCAAAATGTGTGTGCCTATATTTATTCCCAGCGTACCATGCGCATATGTTAATAAAATCGGTAAGTGAGCTGCACCTGTCTGTTCCTTTATCCAGTCATCATACAAAAACTACCGAAGCAATTCAGAAGGGGTTAGTTTGAATGTTTGTGCTTTAGCTTAAAATCTATGTATCCGAGAATGGGCAACGGAGCTAGAAATGATAATTGATTCGAAACGAGATCACATAAGGGCTTCAGATCACGTTTTACGTCAGATGAATACTCCTTTGCGTGATATTCACCACAGATATTGTTACAGCATAGCTAAAGACTCCACCCTTTGGATTCCGTTAACAATGATTTCTTAATACGAAACTTTGAGTATTTGTTTAGTCAGTTTTCTGAAATATAGTAAGTTAAAATTCATGGGAACCGTTAAAAAAAACACTGCATCAAAGAATCAGGCTTGAATAAGTGTAACAAATTTGTTGAATACTACATTAAAACTGTTTATGCTTTTGCTACTAGAAGAAAAACATAAGGCATACACATTGCTATGTCCACTGAGGGCTGCGCGTGTGAAGCAATGGGGAAATGCTAGTTGTTAATACTGTATAAAACTAATTCAGTTAGAAATCCGGAAGAATCTACATAGCTTTTTGAAGAGCGTTCTACTCACAGCACGTTGTAACTATTAAATTGGGAGGAACAGAAAGAATCTGATAAAATTAAAAAAAAGAACAAAACGTCTCCCATGAAAATCGCCATTTTGGAACATTATTTTCTGGGAATCAAGAGGTGGACTAATTGTAAACAATTTAATTACAATAATTTTAGAAGTAATTTTTAAAATAATCTTTTCTTTTATACGATATGTTTATTCGAAGTGTTCTTTATACATATTGATTAATTATTTTAAAACAAAATTCGGATTCCTGAGTGATATTATGTCACCAGTATATACCAGTGACACCTCGATTCAATATCTTATTATTTTTTCCTGAATTCTAAATAATAAAATAATGTACTCTGGAAACTGGTCTTCAAGTAATATCTCTTTTTTTCCATTAGGAACTCGTCAGACTAAATATCATTTGCTGGGGACAAAAAAAGAAAGTGGAATATCTGTATGCTCTGGTCCTAAAAAATAATTAAGAATTGTGGTAAGTGGTTCTGCATAGTACTTTTACTTTCTGTAGCAGCTGATTTACACTGTCCTGATACGTATCTGTTTTCAGTTGTATATAATTGGAGCTGAGTATCAGTTGTTCATTTCACCTATCTAACAATACGTTGAATGTCTGTTAAATTAATTCATCCAATGATCACCATGTGAGAAGATTGGATTGTTCTTTGAGTCTGAATAAGCTCGCAGATCATGTACAGAAGTCATTTAGTCCAAGTTAAGTCACTGAGCACTCATTACAGACTTAATCGTTGGCTTTTCTTTCCTTCATCAGCGATTCAACTGAAACAGTGGATTTTGTTCACAAACCAAGTACATCGTCCCAAGCCAAACTTCCCTCCTATTTGATTTTATTTTTCATATACCAACTTTCGGTAATTACAGTGAATTTTTTAATTGATTTATTTATTTTAATGGTTTTTGGCCTTGTGAAATTTGACCCAAAAATTCATGTTTTTTTTAAGAGACTGCTTCCTTATTATCAAATGCGATATTAAAACAATCACTAGATGCTTCAACTAAGCGAATGGTTTTCACCTAAAAAAAATCATTAATAACCTCAGATATTCGGTACTTAAATGGTATGGTAAGGCTTCTAATATGTTAAGGTCTGTTGCTTGATTTTTGTAGGGGCCTAAACTTAACATCAAGTCTGCAAATGCTTACCCTGTGCATGTGAAGTGAGGCGTGAATGCTTCAACCTACTTTTGGTCCCTGAGGAAACAAACTTAAAGTCCAACCTTGGACACACTAGCGCTTCGTTCGGATCGATTCGAATTAATCTTCCTGTCGTGGACAAAGTTTGAATATCAATAAGAAGCAACATTTCACTCTATCATTTCTCAATTTTATACTCACCTTTCAGTTTTTTAATAAACAGACAATACTTTCGGGTTGCTTTATTGACCCACAACATCAACGCACACACATTGTATCGCAGATAAGCGTATATGGACGTAGTCTCGAAAACATGACCTTTGCGTTTCGACGATATAATTGGATATTGGCTTAAGCCGTCTGTGCATTATTTGGTTGGTTCACAGTGTGATCCTGTCACCAAGGTGATATGTATGATATGGATTATGAGACAAACAATAAAACCTCTCTTAGTTTCCTCATATGACTTTACTGACTTTCCTGAAAAAAAATTACGTAATTATTTCTCGTGTCTAGTAAACGTTGGTTATTTATACGTGACTTTTGCGAATAGCATAAATAGCACTGAAACAGAAAAGAAGTTAATCCGCGTGAGTAATCGATTCATCAAGCTACTTGTAGTACGTTAATAAAAGACGCAAGATTTTTTTTTAAAAAATCATTAGATCTGCCTCTGACTGTAACATCTTAAGCAATATCATTGAAATAAAAATTCACAAATTATGAATATTTATGACTACAAATGTGGTTCTACTGACTATGTAGAAGAAATTTAAACAGATATATATTTTTCAAGAAAAAATAAAAGCCACACTGTATCATGTCACAGTTGAGCCAAGTGTGCGATGACGGATTCTCAACTGTAGAGCATTCCGGTTCTGTCTGCTGATCACTTGTAGTCGGCAGCTTTGATCTTCGACTACTGACTTCACTTGGCGGGAGGGGGCTCTCCGGGATGTTTCAGGTAATTCAGAGATATTTGCAACCTTTCAGTTCGGAATTAACAGGAGCTGGATCAGATTCCCCATTAATTACCATAATATTTCTAAGCATGTTTGAATAAAATTAATTTGTTGTGAATATGTAGGACTATTTCACGAATATGTGGCATTTTTACAGGCTTTATATAAGCTTGACCTGTATGTATGTATGAATGTAACGGAATATTTCACTTCAATTTCACCCACTTCTAGATGTTGGAATTGTTTGAAATTTTGAACACGTATTAAGAACCGGAGACATTACACTAATTTCATACATATGGCCTGATACTCTCATTACTTTGACAGTAACAATAGAAAAATTGTCGAATGAGATGGAATGTTTCATTTCAATGTTCACCCACTTCTTGAGTTACCGAGTTATTTAAAATTTTTCACACATATTAAGAACCGATGACAATTCAATAATTTTATGTCTATGTCCTGGTATTCTTATCACTTTGGCACTAACAATAGAACAGTTTTTGAATGAAGTGGGATCTTGCAATTGAATTTTAACCTTCTTCCATATGTCCGAATTGTTTGAAATTTTACACAAAAAAAAAAAAAAAAAATTTATAAAACTAAAAAAAAAAAAAAAAACTAGCTTTAGTAGCAACGTGAACTAAAAGGTTAAAAATAATCTTTTAATATAAAAATTTTCTGCAACAGCGCTAGGATGTCCAACAATTCAGTATAACTTTTTGAATAAGCTTAAAATTAGAATAAAGTCACCAAATAAAAAATTAGCTTTAATGTAAAAAAATCGTGGGCTGCTCTCTGCTTATTCATAATTGCTCTAACTTTACTAACAGTTAGGGATAAAAAATTTAAGATTACTGATTCATAGAACCTCACGCTTTATCGACATTAATGCTAATTTTTTAATCAGTGACTTCTGATTTTAAGCTTATTCAATAAATTTATACCAAATTTTAGGACATCCTAGCGCTGATGAACAAATTTTTATATTTAAAGATTATTTTTAACCTTTATTTCAAATTGTTACAAAACCGTGAAATTTAGTTTCTCTTAAACTATAACGTTTCTTGAAAATGCTATCCTTGAACTAAATAACTTTTGTAATTGCACCAACAGAATTAAAGTTTCTGGAATTTTAATTAAAGAACAGTAATTGAGAATACTGTGCCATCCGTCATATTTAAAGTGTGATTTTGACAGTTTACAATATTTAATTTCGCTAATGCCATCATAATTTTTTTTTTTTTTTTTTTTTTTTTTTTTTTAGAGATTTATACTAGAGGGACGTTTGTCGGCACGTTCAGAACTTTGACTACTGTGCATACAAAACTGCGATAATTGCAGCTAAGCGACCTGCTCACGCTCGGAATGATTCTAACAGTGTGTTGTATGTGCCTCAGTACTCTTCGTAGAAGTTTGATGTGCTTTTTGAAATTTGTTTTTCTAATGATGGTTAAAAGTTATCGACAGTTTCGTCATCTGAATGTACTCTGCGGAGGATCTATTCGCACCCGGAGACCTAGACGAACTTATAATTCTTGAAATATTTATAAGTCAAGAACGTAATTATTCAGAGGGGTTTTAAAGCTGTTAGTGAAAGGAAAGTGGATTCTTCACTTCAGATAGTGAGTTTAGTATGAGGAACTAGTGAACAATCTCTTCAATTTTACTACTTACGTAAATACTAAGCAATAAAAAAAATTAATTAGAGTCGGTCAAAGAGTCTATGCAAGAAGGGAAAAGTGCATATTTCGGTACATACTCATATCCCTTAAAAACAATTTATCTGATGATATTGTGTTAAAAAAGATATTTTTTCGTCGCTGTTTGCTTTATCGTCACGAGAAGTCAAAGTCATCGTTAATCACAACTCCAATTTTTTTTTTTCTTATTGTTTTACGCCTCTTCGACGGCTAAGGTCATTATAGGCGGGATGGGACTGGGGACAAGGAACTGGAAGAAATTCCATGGGTTTTTTGAAATAAGCATCCCGGCATTCGCCCAGAGTGTTTTGGGGAAACAATGGAAAGCCCAAATCTGGATGCCCGGACGGGGATTCGAACCCGCGTCTTCCCGAATGCGAGGCCAGAACGTTAACTATTCACCCACCACGCTCGGTCACAACTCCAAGTTTAGAGGTTTGCTTACATAATACTGTAATGACACGCGACACTTTAGATTAAGTGGTAATTAAGGATGGTTGCGAACACTCTGGAAAACTGCAGCTGGCCATTAGACACGCCAGTAATGCAGTTACCCCTCACCCCTCCAACTCGCTGGGCCGTGAGGTCACACCTCGTGGCAGAACGCACGGACGTTCGAATATTATTCGCGAGTGTGAGCGAGAGTTCGAGCTCCCGTCTGTGACCCGCTGAAAGAGCTTTCCGGTACAATTCTCCAAGGAGCAGGTTCGTCGCCAGACCGCGTCGACCATTTCTCGTCCAAGCTACTTGAGGCGGCTACTTTACTCCGTACAGCGTCGAACACAGCGAGCTGATCCGACCACTTCGCGCAATCCCAAAGTCGTTTCTAAAGAAACTCCCCCACAGACCTGCCCACAGCTGGCGTACTGTGAAACCAACGAACGTACGTGTCATCACTGCCGTCCACTAACCCAACAACGACCCTTAGAAACAATAATGTATAAGTGACAATTCATACTACCCAGTATCTCATCTCTGAATCACGTCAAATTATCAATGCAGTTCATTTGCTTGATCTAATAGATAGTAGATTAAATGGTGTCTTGATTCATCAAGTAATATTCTCATAGTTAAATATTGATTGATAAATTTATTATTATTATTATTTGCGATTATTCCCCTTTAAGGAGAGCGGTTGAACTTGAAATCACGATTTAATCTTCAGCTGTTTTTCTATTTTCTTCCCAAAATCTCTTCATCCTCGCGGAGTGCTCTCTCTTCCGTTTATCTGTCCATTTCTTTCCAGGTTGTCGTGTTGTTCTTTGCTCCAAATTAGCATTTTTGATCTTCTTATGACACTTAATGCCGTCTTCGAGATTTTCCATGTTGATCCGCTGTAGGTCCCTCTGGACCTCTTTCAGCCATTCCGTACCGCATTTACTCTTTGTTATGATGACGAGTAATTTCTTTGCTATTTTAGTGTTTTCCATCCTGTAGATGTGAGTATAGAACTTATGTCGACGCTATATGATTTCTTCTGTTATTGTGTTGATCTTTTGATAGAGTTCATTCCGTGGCCTCTTCATCCAAATAGCATTTCTTTTTATTGGCCCATATATCTTCCTCAGAATTTTTCGTTTCTATTTTTCTATTTCTTTAATTTTGGAATGACCATCAATTTCTATTGTTTCGGCTGCATAGGTTACTTCTGGAAGAATCACTGTTTTATAATCCCTTAATTTTGCATCTACTGAAATGCATTTCTTGTTGTAGTAGTTCCACGTTAGCGTGTAGGGCCTTTGAATCTTGGTGACTCTTTGTTCAATGGCGATTCGGTTTAGTCCTGAGGATTGTATAACTTGGCCCAGATATTTAAAATGGGCCACTTGAGCAATTTTGCCGCATTTCGTAAATAAGGGAGTTTATTTTCTGGTCGTCTTTCCAAATACTGGTTTTTTTCATAATATATTTGCAATTCGACTTTTTGTGCTATTCCATGTAGTTTTTCCAGTTCTGTTGTCAGTGATTATTGCAATACCGTCTGCGAATGAAAGGCACTTAAGTCTAACTCGGTTTTCTTTCTTGATACCAATTTGGATGCCTTTCACATGAGGTTCCCATTCCCTGATAATCTTTTATTTATAATGAATAAAATAATTTATATTTTCTGATGCCGCAATCAGCAAAACATTCCAACACTTTGTTTCCTTTAGAAATCAAGACAACCTGAATTACGATCCGACGCGAATGATGACAAAATCGATGAAATCGCAAGCAGTTTTCAACCAGAATCAATTAGTGACGTAATTATAGGGGTGTGCAACCTGTGCTATCACGGCCAAGCAGTTGTGACGCTGCTGGCCTGCGAGCCTGTTACGCTTCGTCAGCCTGCGGTGGTGTAGTGGTCTCTCCTTCCACGCGTGTCAAATCGCGATTTTACGGATTCGAATCCTGCCACGAGTGGTTATTTATGGTAACTCGACAGGGTGGCTGTAATGTGAAAGTTACTCCCTTCAGAATTAATTAAAACACTCTAGCTTCATTTAACAGTGTTACAGTAAAACCGTGTAATGCTCATATTATGAATTTTTTATGTAGATATTTCATTTGGTGGAAGACTTCGAATCGAATACTTGAGTTTGGGATATTGAGATAAGTAACTACGGCACCATTCAACCAAAATAGTTAGTTTAAAGAAACCGTCTATTGTAGTCACTGCTTCGTTGAATGAATAGTTGAAACCAGTCTTTGCAAAAAACATTGCATGACTACCAAAAGTGATTGCTTATATTTTTCTTTTAGTAACAACTAACTTCTTCAATCAACAGTAAAATTAATTCACCATACTATGGACTGAAAATCAACAATAAAATGAATGAAAACAAACTAATTATTACCAAAACTGAGCAGCATCAGATACATTACAACCCTTACAAATTCCCATTTGGAATCTTTATCGTAACATGACTACGTTCTATTGATCGTGCTACACCAACCGTCTTAATATTGTCACCCCATCTTACTACAACTTTTAATAGACCGTTCCATCAAACGCAGCCAAATGAATTCACTTATAAATATTTCCATAAATTAATTTGAAATCATTAATAACAACTAACCAATTAATTAGTCTAATAATTATAGTAACAATATATAAAGTCGGTGTAAATACTTCAACTGCGAGAAATAACTTACATTAACATGTGAAACATACATAAATAAATTTTTTCAAGGAAACGTGGCTTTTGGCTACTATTAAAAATACTCGGTAAGGCTGGTGAGAAATTTATTTTATGCTTGTATTAAATAATTCTGTCATTTTCGCTAGAAGATGTTTTGGAGTTGCACATTGTATAGTTTGTTGGTAAATGGACGATTCGAACCAGTACTATTTTTTTACTTATAGCTTTACGCCTCGTCGACGTCGAGGTCGTTAGAGACGGGATGGGACTGGGTAAGGAATTAGAAACAATTCGGCCATGGCCTTTTGAAGGAAGCATCCAGGAATTCGCCTGGAGTAATTCGGACCAGTTTTCTATCAAGCTGCTGTTAGTTGAGAGAAGCTCCTACAGAAGGCAACACTTCCTGAACTATGCCTGCGGCCCTATCTTCGCGGCTCTGTTAGCTACAGGACAGGACAACAATTTACAATGAGTCGCGTTCCCAAGGCGAGGCAGTGTGCAACGATAGATGGAGGGCTGTTTTTCGGCGAGCTGCAGCCGCTAGCCTGTTCGTGAAGCCACCCGCAGCGCTGCCGTCGATAACAAGAGGGACACGGCCAGCCTACGAACAATAGTGACACGACACTCGCATATTCTTTTATGTTGTTCCATGGAATGCTGCCCCGAGGCTGGAGGGGAGAAGAGCCACTGCTCGACTGTGTGCCGAGGTGAGAAGACGGACTGGGAGACTACCGCCCGACACGGAAATGAGCGTGGCGGTGTAACGGATAGCGTTCTGGCCTCGCATTCGGGAGGATGGCGGTTCGAATCCCCGTCCGGGCATCCAGATTTGGGTTTTACATGGTTTCCCCAAATCACTCCAGGTGAATGCCGGGATGCTTCCTTCAAAAGGCCATGGCCGAATTCCTTCCCATTCCTTGCCCCCATCCTTTCCCGTCTCTAAAGACCACGTTGTTAAAAAGGGACGTTAAACTGTTACAAAAAAAAAAAAAAAAAAGACACGGTAATGTGCCACTAACCGTGCGGCTGGCTGCAACACATCAGGGTCCGGAAAATACCCCTGAGTAGCTACCCTGATAAGCTAGAGACTTGTTCGAAAGAGCTAGCCATCTGCAAATCTATTCACATGTCAGATTTGTGTTATTTAGTTTGGTAAATAAATTCATGTCTTTTTGTGAACCCATTTTTTTATGTTCTTGTAACCCCTGAGACATGTCATGTGCGAGGCTTAATATTAATATGTTGATGGAGTAAAAATCAAGTAGTTTTAATTCCTTACGCCGTACAGTGCGCCTAAAAGGTTTTGAAGTAGAGCCACCACCAAAGAGATCATTACAAACTGATCAGAATTGCAGTTATTATTGTCATGTATGGCACCATTTCTGTTCTGTATGCATCGATAGAGGACGAGTGACATGGTGTCTTCTCCATGGATACTCGATTCAATGTTTGAATTAATATCCAATACCTACCTATTGAATTTTAACGATTCGTCGCATTTTATTCGCAAGGATAACAGAGAATCAAAAACAATTTCATATCATTTACATTTGCGTTCATCACTTCTCTGAAATGCGGAATTTCCACAGGAGCATACTGGTTCATATAAATTCCGACATATATGTAGATTCATCATTACAAAAATACACTTAACAACATTGAAGGGTCAGCATTATCGTCAATGCTCTGCCCTAAAGCAGGTTTTCACATGGCTGAGCTCCATGCTCTTCTGTCTGGTGCCCTTAACATTCAAGGGCAAACACGTAAATAATTTTAAAAAAGTGCTACCAGAAGTAATGATTTAATGCTGTCAAAAATAATGAACGTACGCTAGGGAATAAAATCAGAGGGTGGGATTAAGTAGCTAAAAGTAAACCGTATATTACTGAAGAAGAGGTTACGTAGCAATAACGTGGCTGTAGGAAATTAATGAGAAAACAATGATAATAAGAAACTGAAGCGCCATTTTCCGCAAATTTCCTCTAATATGCTGAGTTCTTAATCAGTTTCTCCATTTATTAACAATAAACTGCTCGTTGTGTGCTGCAGATAGAGTAAAGCACATAAAACGAGTAGCATCATGTAAGACGTATTTACTGGCCAACAAGTGACCGCACTGAGAACAAGACATAAAGTGATCATACAAAGAGAAAGTCAGCTGCCCGAGGATTTACCGATTAGGAATAGCAGAATACTTTGCTGTGCCTAACAAAAGACGCTGTTTCCGCAAGACAACCTCTTTTGAATTAAAAAGCCCCGCATACCTGATTTCAAGGGCGAAAATCGCATTATCTGGAAAAAATTAGGTGAGATTGAGAGCTCGCCTTACCCACGACGAACATAAGATGGAAGATGATTGATCTGCTACTTCAAGACGAATACTTACCGAGAGTGGTGAGTAAACGGTAACGTTCTGGTCACGAATTCCCGTTCGTACTTCCAGATTTGTGTTTTTCATGGTGTCCCCAGATCACTCCAGGAGAACGCCATTATAGTTCGTTCAGAAGGCGTTGGCCGAATTCCTTCTCGTTCCTTACACCATTCCTTTCCTGCCTCTAATGATCTTGATCCTTGATCTTGAAGAGGCTTAAAAGTATAAATAGTAATAATAATAAAAATATTGATGCTTATATTTGACACCCAAAAATCACCAATCCATTTTATCTAACTTTCTCCTATCTCTCCCTGCGTGAAGTTATTTCTATAAATTAATGTACTTGATATACGAAATTTTAAATTAATAAAACAGCTATTAATAATGAATTAATGACGTAAAAATTGTTGAGTTTATGTATATTTTTTAAGATTTCCCGTAATACATATTTTCCCATTCAATAAACCCCAAGTATCCGCAAGCTCATTAATTATGTTCCCAGGTTAAAGATACACTTGTAACCTTATTTTTACCAACACATAATGTGGTTTCCATTTGCCTGAGGATAATGCATTTGTTTCATTGGTGTACAGCTGGAATACTTTACACGCTACCACGGGCTATTTAATGATGATGACATCTCTCTAACCATTAAGGATAGGAGGTATGTGGTATAAACAAAATCCTACAAGAAATATTGGAATTCTACCAATATAAATCATTCTACAATTATTTATACGGTTTATTTGTGAAACTCAGCAGTTTGCGTTCATGAACTGGAGAAAATTTAACTGTCGCTAACTCTAATATTTCATTCGCCTGCATTTACTGCTTCTAAGATCTTTACCGTTGTAGTCTAGACGAATAATGAAATATTCTACGAATTACGTTTAAAAATAACATACTCACAACTCATACACTTAATGCAATGTAAATTAAAGTCATCTTGAGAAACGTCAGATACTGATCGGACGTAGAAAGCTATCAATGTAGACATCTTCACAGTTTATACGATTGCTGTTAGGTGGCAAGTTACGTGAATGTCTGTTTTCTTCAACCTGCTGAAGGGTTTATACCGAATAACTTCATTAAAGATTTCCTTGTGACTCTTCCTATCTTCAGTAATGTGTGGAGTGGTTTCCACTTGTTATCTACAGTCGAGATAGTTATGAACTCGAGGGTCGTCTTACAGTGAGACATTTTACGTGTTCCCTCGTCCAGCTGATCAGCAGAGAGACGCTGCAGGCCCTTGCCGCCACAGGCCATCGCTCTTGCGTCACCGTCCGTTGACCGTGATGGCGCCGTAAAGAGAACTGCCTGCTGGCCACTCCACCTGCGTGCGGCCCCCAGAGGCTATTTAAATATCGGCGCTATCGGTCCCGGACCAGAAGAGAGGCTCTAAATTCCCACTCACAGCGGGCCGTGTTTGCGGGCCGTTTAATTAAGCCGGCGGTCGGTATGAAGCCATAAAGATGGCCACTTGGAGCTGACCGCCATCTCGTTCCCTCTAACTCACCACTAGCCCATGCACCTGGCCACTAGATTCTGCCGTCACCGCGGCGGCACTAACGGCAAGATTTACGACCCATCGTTCCCCCAGCCTTTATTGGTTTTCTGACTAAACAGAGTTCCTATTTTTGCATAGTTTAGTGCAGTACGTTTTTCATCCGATGCGGAATGATGACTGAGGCAGGAAGGTGTTTTAATCAGAATATTACAGCAGTACTGCAGATGATACCTTGCTGTTTTTTTGTTGACACGAAAATTCTACCTCTTCCAACAGGCGTACGATATTATAAACAAACAATCAATACCTTGATTTTTAAATAATCAGTACTGTACAAATGGGTATAATTTTAAATCATAATAGCATAGCATACTTATTTGAAGCAGTTTTCCCAGGACTCGGTCCATATAACTTAATTCTTTGACTACGTGGGTGGCTCCAAGGTTAATATAACGTGGGAAGCCATCCTCCCACCCTGGCTTCTGTAAGGCTTGATGAACCATTTAAGGACAAGCCACTTACTAGACACGTGATGAATAGCCAGTAAGTCTTAGTCCCCCCTCTGGCCTACAGCCCAGAGCTCACTCTTCATGTCGCTCTCTAGGGTTCCGTGGCAAGCGAGGATCAGCGGACCTCCATGTCTGAGTTAACAGGTACCGGCTAATGCATTTTCTCATCCTCTGCTGGCTTGGGAGAGATACTTCAAGTGAGTGACTAGATTTTTTATTAGTAATCTTATTGAATTGCGTCAGAACTATTTCCACGCAGTATTTCTGTGATTTTCACATATTTGTCTATGTACCCTGTTTCAGTTAATTAATTAAAGTTGTTTAATCTTTCCCCTGCTATTTCATTTTCTAACACTGCTCTTGTACTAGTTATAACTAAAACTAGGAGTGTAATATCTTCGATCACAGGATCACGATCTCAGGTTAAGCGAACCAGGGAGTGATTGATTGACTTTGTGGCGGCTTACTGCTCGGGTCGTTACAGTACTAATAAAACGATAGTTTTACCATTGTGTCCGTAATGCCGATGCCATGCCGGCCTTCGTTGGATGATTACAATGGCCAGATATCTCAGCTCCTGCATTCAGCATTTGTTCATGTTCGCATCATCCGTGAATGACAGACTAACAACATAGTAACTTCTGTTGACTTTACTTATTCTGTAACTATTATAACAAACATTACGCGTCATTAGTCAGAACGGTTACAGGTATGGTGGCGCACAGTTACCAACTTCCAAAATGAGTTCCGCGCTTAATCAGAGACTATACCGTTGTGTGGTGTCAGTACATACGACACTGCTGCTAGCCATTCTTCAGTCAAATGGGAACGTTGAATTAGGTGATTGACTTTGGATTTCACAATCTGATGTTTCACCTACCACGCACTACGCTGAACGTACATATCACCTGAGTCATCCACACATACAATAGCAGTAACACAACAAGAGGAAACTCCCCTACTTAAGTTTCGACTTGATGTTGCTATGATTGGGTATCACTCTCAGTGATAACCGTCTGCGATTGTGATACCAAGGCCCACAGAAATATGAAATAGGTGTTTAATATGATAAACCTCACTGAATTACACTACCAAAAATTGGAATATGTACATACCAACAACTACAGTACCCTAATTCGTGATTGTGTTCTAGTTTAGCAGCATTGGAGAAACGAAAGAAAAATATAATGAATGTAATTCCATTAATTTTTAAATTCTACTGAAATCATATCCCTGTGGAAATTTACCTATATATATATATATTGTAATGGGAACAACTTAGGGGCTCGTTGGTGAGAATGTAAGTTGCCTAAAAAGGGAGGGGGGATTTATAATTAAATCCTAAAATAGAAATTGAAAAACATGTAAATATGCTAATTTAAAAGGGGATCTAAAGGGTTTAACTAGAACCATGAAATTTAGACACAAAATAATACCTCATTTATTGAGTCTTATGGCCTTTACAAGGTCGGGTAGTAACTAACGTTACGTTAAACACAATTGAATCAGCAAAAACAAGCAATACCCGACGTTTACAATTCGCCGGTGAAAGCAAACAAAACCGAATGAAATATCTCAACAAATAAAATACAACAGAAAAGTTAACATTGAATAATATGGCAACACAGGCCATCAAATTGAAGCTAACATTTTACTGTACAAAGGAAAATCCCAGGGGCGCCGTATAAATGAAAGAAAAGCATCAAAATTGAATTAACAAATAGCAAGATGCTTGAAAATTTTAAATGTGGAATATAAATTCAGCTAGCTCAGAATTTAAGTGACGGGAACAGAGTCTTAATCTCAGGCGTCGCTTAAGGGCTCACAAGTCTGTTAAAACCCAATGAATAGTGACCGTCGTTTCTGGTACATTACCATGAAATCATCGCCGTGTTGGTGAGCGACATATACAATGTCACTGCAGCTGTGGAAGCTAAATAAGCGGCTACGACCGCGTTATTAGAATAACTTCCAGGTAATGGCAGGCATGCCACTCAACATCTCGCTTCCCAAATCAAGAATGATCAACCATACAATGATCATCAGTCGAGAGCGTGTCGGCTGACACGTCCGTTCATCAGCTCGTCTTGGACCCCAAGTGCCGTCTAAAAATGGCCTCTTCTTCTTCCTCGGCTAGTTGCACTCCACATGTAAAAGGACTCCACGGAATTAGTATTGTAGACCCCAATAAATGTTCAGGATTGGCTATCTACACATTTCCGTCGTCACGTGTTTAATATCACGCGTCGCATTCGCCGTCTCCCTCCGCGCGTTTTCTACTTGGCCTTCGGGGCAGTAGCAGGGTAGGGGTAGGTAATCGTCCTATTTCAAACGGAACTGAAGCCGGGCTGGCCCGGCGCCGCCGAGTCGCCTCGCTCGCTATTGTTCCACCCTCAACCGTCCGAAATGGCAGTTTCCAGCCTTCAATATTCAACCTTTCTGAGCCATGAGTTTACAGAAAAATTAAATTTATAACAAACTATACCTTTGGCCGCCCTGGTTTAAACATACGTTTAATCGATTCAGACAACCCTCATTATTTACAATTACTCACATGTTGCAAGATTAAATAATTAATAAACTTGAATATAATAAAAAAAGAATTATGAATATAATTAATAATAATTTAATTATATTCATTGTGGGTGACGCTGTCACACCAATATATAGGTAAATTTCCACAGGGAAATATATATATATATATATATATATATATATATATATATATATATAGTAACCATCAATTTATTATTATACATATATTTAATTTTTCCACGAACTCGCATGTACAGTACGGATACCTAAAATGAAATTGTTTACATGTATATTTTAAAATTTAGTGAGATTATTCCTCCTTAACTGGCAGCGAGGGCCGTGAGGTATCTGCTAACGAACCGGACATAAAGTGTTTGATAACGCTGGTGTGTCCGGCCTCTGGGATGCCTCCAGCTGAATTTTTTCTAACTTATTTTCAACGATACAAGAGATTACTAGTCTCGTGTAAAAACTGTGACTTGTGTGCGGCATTCTCTACTATCTAACGCACTGCACAGGGCTGTCTACAATGCACCTAGTCAAAGCGGTGCTCCGTTTTGTTGGTAATAACTAAAGAATGACACACTTCACTTGAGGTACATATTGAGCATGAGAAATCCTTTTCATGTCTTGAGTGGATTCTTTTCATTAAGCCAATTCTGTGGCCGGAGGAGCCCACATTATCAAGGAAACATGACAGAAAGCGTCTTTGGCATCTAGCGGTGGGCATGTTACCCGATAGCCAGAACACGAACCTACGTAAGCTACCTGTGGGACGCTTACCGACACCGTTATCTTTGCTACACGGAGTGGTAATATAGAGACCGTCATACCACGCATACGCGCGAATTCAGTAAATATCTCTTGGAAATCATGACGCTTTAACCAAATTGGCGAAAAGACGACGGTGACGTCTTACCAGAATGCGTTTGTGTCAAGTTACCCAGACAATTATAGGTCGGCCAGACACAAAGGTATACTGATGGCTGAAACTGAAATTTTAATAATAAATTATAACACTGTTATGAAAAAAATTTACTACCTATAAACCCCAGTTACTGTTTAGGAAGTAAGAAATCTGTAGTTCACGGTAGAGGGAAAGGAGAATCGGACACGCGTTTAATAAGAAATAATTATAAGTATTCTAAATAATTGATTAATTGATAAAAATAACTATGGGGTGTAACTTTTGTCGCTTCGTACGTTGCAATTCGTAGGGTTACCCAAACTGCACTCTCACATATTTCCTTGAAACCATATATCTTTTATCACACAACAGATATTATTTTCTACAGCCAAAGAATTTATTTAATATTTTGAGAAATTTTACACAAATATGAACATACATTTCTAAATAGCTGTAATCGAATATTACTTTAAAGCAACTAACTTCATGTATTTTTGAGTGTAATAAAAAATAATATAGCATAAAATCAGTAAAGGCAGCGACGAAAGTCTATTGCAGTTGAGTCATTCTTTCGAGAAGAGCCATAGCTACCAGCGAAATATTCTCCTTATTGATATGTGTTAAATGGAGTTTCGTCCATTGATATCTCTCCAATAGAATCGGGTGTAACAACTTGTAGGATCCGTTGCCAATTAATAATAAGTTGTTAACACTAAAACAGACAGAAATTCAAGGAATTTAAACGCAGAACTTGCATATTTCTTTGGCGTTTTCAGGAATTTTTCTACACTGTTATAAATCTGTGTGGGGTTGGGTCCGCCTGTCCCTTAGATCAGGTATCACACAGACAATACCAAACCAATTTGGATGGAATTTTCACAATTTCAAAGCTTATGACATAGCTTTAAATCTGAGGTCAATCTCATGACTCTACTTCGCTGGGGAAAGGGGCAAGAAATTTCAATTCGTATATACCGAGAACAGACAATCGCCACAGATCACACTGCATTTCAGATGATCACTCCTTCACTCTGCAAAACAGATACACGCTTCATCATTTTGATTCCGTTATTATTAAATGTAACTTTCTGGGTGTCTAGACGAGTGCACAAGGTGTTTACGCACGATATTTTGGCGATCGGATACTCTGTCGCAATCTTCACCAGAAAATGGCAACAGAGTGTTTGATCACCAAAATAGCGTGTGTACACATCTTGCAGTCTCGGCTGTACACCGGAAAACATATTTATTCTCAACGTCGATAAAAATGTTATTCTCCTGTTATTATTGTTTTTGACGACGTATTACGTGCTCTATATTTGTGCAATCATTTCTATGAAGCCTCGCTCGTTGGAAAATCATTATCCTCTTTCTACGGTTGATTCCTGTTATATTTGTTTTAGTCTGAAATTTATTATTTGACTTTATTTAATCATTTTCTGTTCAAGTTTAGCTATCGGAAAATCAATTCTAAGGCATAACATGCATCCTGGAATTCAGAATTGTCTCTGTTTACTGTAGTGGCAATTATAATAATCTAATTTCTGTGTAAAATGTATGTTTGTAAATACACTTCAGAATCAGTGACAAGGAAAGCCTTATTGGCAACGACCACCACTGAAAATCCAGTGTACTAAGCTTATGATGCGTTATTTTCAAAGTACTACTGCTCTAATGACTCCTCCGTGTTCCAAACTAATCAAGACAGTTGCGATAACCGAGTTGGGCTTCGTTTTTACTATTGATGAAAATTCAGCACACCTATTGACTAACTCCGAACACTAGTGCAGCCCGAGGTGATTGGACGTAGGTAGTCAAACCTCGGAAGAGCACTCTCACCCAGACGACGAGGAGCGCGTTCCTGCTGCAGATGGCAGCCCTCTGCTTTACGTGTGTCACCAGAGAGCCTTGTTTGCTCCATATGTGGAGCCCGCATTCGAGTCACGGAATACGAGGTACGAGGTGCGCCTTGGAGAGGGCGGCGGCCAACTGTGTGGAAACTTGGCTGTGCCGTGACGGGAGAGGCAAACACTGTGTCTGGCTGGCAGGTAAAACACGGCACTCTCCTCCAAATTCTGCGCGTTTCTCGGAGTAAGGTCTAAAGAACTCCACGCTCTGAGAATTTGCACAGCTTGTAGTAACCAAACACTGTTACACGCTATATTTAAATTTCGCAGCATGTTAATTCTTGAATATACGACTAAATCTCAAACGAATTTTAGCAGATTTTGCGAAATATCCTCGTTGAAGCAGTAACGACAAACAGCGCTCTCTCAACAGTAGCAACGTTACCAAAATTACGGTCATATTTTGGAATGAACTGCTAACTAGCTAGATTAATTATGTATTAGTATTCAGTTAAATCATGCATCAGATCATACAGATGATGTCTGTCTAATTTCAACAGTTTATAAAGCCTTACTTTTGTATGGGAGCACACGATACTCAACTTCAAAAGTGATTATTTATTAATAGACATTATGGTAGCTACATAGTTTATTGAATATGACAAAATATTAAGTAAAAGTGGTCTTCGAAAAAATACTCGAGGAAGTAGTTTTGTCGTACACGTTTTAGACAGTTTTCCAGATATTTTTAACGTAAATAAACAATTTGTATCATGTTTGAATTAACGTATTTATACAGTGAGATGCTACACACCATTTTTAAACTACAGAAACTA
Source organism: Vandiemenella viatica (assembly GCA_031002005.1). Taxonomy (NCBI): domain Eukaryota; kingdom Metazoa; phylum Arthropoda; class Insecta; order Orthoptera; family Morabidae; genus Vandiemenella; species Vandiemenella viatica. The sequence continues at coordinate 66,659,085 of JARYHS010011408.1, forward strand.
TTTTATAAACAAAATACACATTTCGCCGCTTTGTTTACAGTAACACAAACTGATAAATGATGTCACAGGGGAGGAAATGACAGTTACGAGCGTTTCGGTGTCAATCTTCAAACCAGCATATAAAAATGAGAAAAAATTCTATTTTCCCTTTGTTGTTTTTTTTTTTTTTTTCTAAGAAATAATTTTTTTTGCTGTACTGTTTACTTCTCGTAAATTAGCTTAGTACTCCATTACTGAATTAATCTTTTTTATTAATTACATACATAAGAAACTAACTTAGTCGACAACCCGAAGCCTGGATGAATCTTCCCAAAGGAGGAATATTAAGCCTTTGCCTCATAGGAAGGCCAGTTCCTTTCCTCTGGGAGATACATTTTAATGTGGAATCTGATATACGGAACGTCCTGGAGTTGCTCACATGATCAAACTACAATTTTTAAAAATGCCTTGCCACCACCCGGATTTGAACCCCGAACCGGAACGCTTACTTGTGAAAACAAGCGCCATAACCACTGCGGGGAACGTTATATATTATCTTGGTTGATCGTGTGGAGCCACGTAGATTTATTAAAACGTAACGTTTCTGCTATCGTGCTGTGGCTTTCACGACTTTAATAAAACGACGCGGCTCCACCTGCAGAACCAAGATAATAATACAGTGAGCGCGGAAGCTTTCGTAATCATTTGGGAACGTTATATGTTTAGAAAGGTCAATGAACTCATGTAAAATTGATAATACACACAGGATTATTGTATTCCAATCCAAACAAGTTCACAGCAACAGCAGTGTCTTAAATATATGTAATCATCAAACAACTTTGTGTAAAGGTATAAACTGCAGTTATAGAAACATGCGACAGCCGTAGTGGAAAGGAACACGATGTACTACTTTATACTGTTTCAGTTCCTACAAAGATATTTCCTCCTGACGAAATGAACATAAATATATTCTACATTTCCATTTTCTGGAGCCTGCGCGTGACTCAGAAACTGTTATTTATTTATTTTGTATAACTAAAACTACTATTATTTGTCAAAACACTTCACGTTTCTTCCAAGTTTCTAGCGTAACAACCATTTATTAATTATTTTTCTTTAGTCACGGAAAAAACTGTCAAGATCACGTTACGGCCAGACATGTGTGATAGTAATTTAGCAGCCAACGCAGCACAGAAACTTCATGACAAGAGATGCAGTTCTCTGTCTTTTTGTGGGTTTATTTCTGAGGTCTGTGAGTTGACATGTCCCTTCTCTTTGTAGTCGTGGCCGCTGTTCTCTCTATCTCTCTTTTTTCTTCTTATTTCTGCTAGTGTTTTATAGGGTTGGTATTATACTCGTTATGACTCATGCGCCCACTGCGCGCGTGAAACACTCGAAGAGGAGCCATGGGAGTCACGATTCAATGCGCCCGCACTCTTTGTATTTTTAAGCGGACAATCTTTCGACAAAGCCACTTCTTCGGCATAATGATTCCACAATAACTGTCTTAGAACACTTATAAAAACCAAGCAGATAGCAACGTTCAGGTTACTGAAAGTTCAGGCGAAAAATATTGTCTTAAAATTTTTGTTGCTATTGGTGACAAAATATGATATACCCGAACATAATCTCCACTGTGTTCGCGTTGTACTGAATATGGGTCTTTTTAACAAGTTAGTAACCAACTAAATTTGTTTTAAATTAACATTAAACGATTCCTCATCCTTTAACAAAGTAGAAAGTGTATCCCATTGATACAAACCCCGAGTCAACTGAAAGTAAAGAATTAAAATAAAATTTCTTTTGAAGTGTTAAACTAATTCGTTTGTATAATCGAATAAGTAGTATAGATGTATGTCAATGGGATTTCATGCGTTTTTGTTGGATAAGGTGTGTATAATGTTTTAAACTGCGTACAACAGAGTATGCAAGTGTATTTATTTCTCTGCGAACGATCTTTTCCGATCGGACTGTATGTGGTATAGATGTTTAGAACTCACCAAGTAGAGTACTAAAACATTTTTAAACCTTTTATTTTTATTTTTACGGCGGAAGATAAAGACGCGAACAGCAGTAACTGTTTGTTACTCTTACCTAGAACTCTAACTACATTATGTTCTCCGTATGTAGAATTTAAACGACAAATACTAAAAACACTTTGGGCGAAAAAAAGCAAATATTCATATTTTTATGTTACTTTGGCACATATTAACATAATTTTACTGAATGTGTATTTAAATCAAAGCGCATAGTAATCCATTTTAGATATGATAATTATTTCATTGAATCTCAATAGTAACATAAGCGGTGCGAGCGCCAACTTGGAGCAGAGTCCGCCACCTCACTTGAAAATTTGTCGACCATCGAGTTTTGTGCCATGGTGCTGCCATCTCATACGAGATATTTTGGAGGCTTGTGACATTACATGTGGAAGATAAGATACAGACGACAATTGGGAACTGTAATAGTTAGAATTAAGCAATTAGTAGGAAATTAATTAAGGAATCTATTGCGCTGTGGATCGAGAAAGAAAAATAAATATTTTATTCTGAAGATAGGGGCACGCACAGGATGTCAGGCATTGAAATCTGGGAAGGAGATGCTTAGGAGGCATTCACCTTAGTTTCCGCCGTCTTGCTGGATCCAAGGGTAGATGTCTCGAAAACAAAAGCCTAACAGGAGGGGACGGTCAAGGCATGTATTATATTTGGGTTAACCTGTATGCTTCTCCATTAGTCAGATGTGTTATAAAGAGCATCCTGACAGTAGGGCTGGCAGCGTCACCAGTACGAATACAGAACACAATCCAGAAATTCTCAGTACTAGACCATCGTTCTTGCGATATGTTTCTAATAATTCCGGGAAGACGTGTCATGTGGTTTGTAATCGGCTTAAAGAAGAACTGGTTCATTTATATCAATTTCTTGTATCTTTTAATAGCTACGTTACATAAGTCGATTCCAGTGAAGCAGTTTATTAATATCTCTGTTATATGCGCTGCTGCTATCTGGCGGATGACTTTGAAATGTCTCATACCCTTGATTTTGACAGTTATCACTTTTGTTCTACGAGGGGCAAATTCCGAAAAATTCCGTTCTTAAGATATGATGTGAACAAATCAGAGATCATAATCTTTAAAATGGTATCCCATTTACTTATTTTGGTTAGATATCGAGATAAATGGTTCGTGATGAAAAAATACGTTATGGAAACAATGATACTTTTGTCCTTTAAGGGCCAAATTACGAAAAGTTCCTGTCTTAAAATATGATTTGACTAAAGCGGAGACTTTGATGTTTAAAAAGATAACTCATTTATCTATATCGGTTAGATACAAAGGGAGATTAATGGCTCATGGCGAAAAAAACGCATTAACAATTTAAGGGCCAAATTCTGAAAAATTCCTTCCTTAATATATGATGTCACTAAAGCGGATATCTTAATCTTTAAAATGGTACCACATTTATCGATTTAGGTTAGGTATGATGGGTGATATTGCTATGTGATGAAAAAACACCTTATTGATATAATAGATATATGATGATTCCAAAGCGTATGAACAATTATTCATGGAAATTGTACAGTGCAGATTTACAGACGTCCGAAAAAGTGTCAACGCTGCCTGAAGAGCTCATTTTCAAACGGAAGGTGTCATTTTACCTGAAATCAAAGAATTACATAGTACTATCGTTCATCCAATGGTACTGTATGTAAATGAGTGTTGGGCAGTCACGAAAGCACATAAATAACAGCCGCATGCCATGGAAATGAAGACGATTCGATGGCCTCATGGAATTACTGAGTTGGACTACATCGGGAATGGCAATGTTCGTGCAGCATTTGGAGTGACTACAATCCCTGAGAAAATCTGAGAGGGATGTCTGCGATGGTACGGCCATGTTCTCTGCAGAAACAACATTTCAGTTGCGAGAACTGCCCTTGAAATAAGTCCTGAGAGTCGCTGGCTGGATACCTTGGAGAAGGACATGCGACTAGTGAATGCCTCACTTGGAGACGCACAAGATCGGCTCTTATGGAAAAAGCCCAGTGAAGCAGACCTTGGAATGCGGGATGAATTTTGGAAAGAAGAGTGCACGGTGTAGAACTGGGAGATCAGAATGCGCAGCTGATTAAAAACAACAAATAATTATGATTGTTAAACTACCTGCAAATTACTCAGGAACAAATTGATAACCTTAAATGTTCTAATCTTTAGTTATAAATCTGATTAACGATAATTACTGAGAACTTAACAACTCGTAAGAAAACTACGTGAACAAAATACGATGAATATCGAGACTTGTGTTTTTGTAGTACGTTAAAAGAATAACATCTTTATGATTTCACCTGATGAATACTATCCTACAACCCTCTACTTTAACGTGAACACCTGAAGCTATTCGTTCCCGGAAGTCGAACTATCATAGATCTAGCTGGAATACAGCTAAGCTGACCATACACACAAAGTATATCGATATCTCTTCGATATGAGGTGCTGCTATCTAGCCATCATAGTTCGTGCGAAAATTTCACGAATAAAATGTATAGTAAGTAACCGTATGACAAAACACAAATGTTCCTCGGAAGCTATCCGAAATGCTGCTTGTTGTGGAAAACACATAGGTTACCGACATACCTGTAATATGTGGTGCTGCTAAATCCTTATCGAAGCCAATGTGGCCTAGCGGCTTGACGGTGAACTGTCTCAACGTATTAAAAGAGATTTAGGGTGGGTCGACAGCGAGTTCATTAGTGGGAACTATCTCATAAGCGTGACCTTGATAGTTAATACTTTTGACTTTTAAGAACCAAATTCTGAAACATTCCTTTCTTAATTTATGATGTTACCAAAGCGGAGACTTTAGTCTTTAAAATCGTATCTCATTTATCGATTTCTGTTAACGGGCGAAGATAAGTGACTCGTCACAAAAATACACCTTTTAGAAATAATATGTATTATTAAAAAGCAGAGAGGTGGCTAAGTTACAGGCTTCAATCAAAATGTTTGTCTTACATTGTATTTAAATCGGTAACGGACTAATGGCTTTACATGTTAAGGAGATAAGCACTTTTTTTTTTTTTAATGGAACTCAGCTTTTTAACCATTCAGCCAGCATCAACTATGTTTCATTTTCTTCAATTGTGTTAGACTCTTAAGCGTGGTTGTTAATCTCAAGTTAAAGGGCAACACAGGACGAACACTACACTTAATTAAAACCACCCATGCCGTGGGGCGGACTCGAACCGCCGATCCCTGCAACGCGAAGCGATCTCGCTAGGCCCGTGCTACCGAGGACGGCGAGACTAGTACTTATTGTACTAGGTAAAGAGTACGGATATGAAGCTTAGGCGAGGGTATATCGCGTTGCGGAGTGCGAGAGCAGATTGCCTCGCCCGGTCACGTGGTAACTGCAGCTCTGCCCGCTGTGACACGCGACACCTGGCCACGGCACGTCCGCTGCGGTCGAGTCGATCGCGGCCTCGCAAATTGCGTTTGCACAGTTCACTGCCGGCGGATCCGCTTTGCCTTCTCACCGCAGCCGCCACTTAGCTGCCCGACCCACCTGCAGGTAGAAACCACTTGGCCTCCGACCACCAGCTGTCTCTCGGCAGTTTGCTGACAGCTCCTCTCCAAACAATATAAGTCAACATTGGACAAGTGTCAGTCTAGGATCGCGTAACTAAGGTTTCGCTCTCCTATAATCTTCAAGATATGGATGTGGTGCCTGACTGAGATCTTCGGCCTGGAGGCCTAGGTTTAGTCCTTGCTTCTTGTTCTTGTGGTTGGAATCATGACACAGAAATTACGGGATGGGGCTACAGAATAAAGTAGGAAACTAGCTAATTTATGACCCACGTAGTGATTACATAAAATCTAATTACGAAATGTTATATTACGATAGTACCCCTTTCAGGGTGGAGATTTTCATAGGACCTTAACACGAACTTCACCTCCGGCACAGGTTGCAGTGTAATATTAAGTCCTTAAGAACGTTTCCGTAGTTCGTATTCCACATCAAACTGTAGCTCCTCTTTACCATGTGTGAATATCTGGTTAGATCAGGTAAGAAGCCCTAACTCCTTCGCGAGGGTCCATCCAACCTTTGGGTTAAATAGCAACCTTTGCTTTTCGCTGAGATGGTAGTCGCTTGCTGCAAAAATCAAACCCTGAAACATTTTCAGGTTATGCTAAGTAACGGTGTTAATTTAAATAGACCTAGTGACAGTAATCTAAGCCAGACATCTCTGATTGCCGCACAAGTCTTCATTTTACTGCGAAAAAATTGCTAAATTACGTTAGTCGTCTATGTGACAAGTTCAAAGCGGCAGTACCCCACACACTGTAATTTTAAAAAAATAAAAACTCTGTTTACTTTATTCGGTTTTGAGGCAATGAAATGCATCATTTATACAAATCTGAAGCGTGAAACTTGCTCGTTATGCGACATAGTGATCTCTAACACACTGGACCAAGTCCTTTGGGAATGTAACCTTGAAAAATATTTCATAACTTATAACTCAAAACTACGCATAAACTACCATTTGTTAGTATGGTTTACAATTAAATTTGGATATCATTCCATTCTTCATTATTGTTTTCCATATGAATAATTCAGTCTCTCATTGGATAATACTGTAAAATGACGCTTTGGCGTTTTATGCTGTCGGATTTGCTTCCCGAAACTTGAAATACTGGCCTGGAAGTCGGTTTTCAACCTATTACGTGTTTTATATTTCAAGCGGATGAACACCAGACGAAGATATCCCTCGGGGCTGTGGTCAATTTCGCGAGTCAAAGGGATTTCCATCGGGAATTATCGAACTCTCCATCTTTCTATTGAAAAAGGTATATTGGCAGCGCAATGCATAGAACACGTCTAGACATAAAGTAATAAAGAATAAACGTTTGTGAGACGCAATTCTGACTGGAGTTGAAGGTCACTTTATCAGGGAAATGAGCTGACGAATATCATCTCATCATTTTTTCATCACAGCGAAATTGCATTTCAAGGACTGGACTAGCCAGATGTCAACTTCTCCACCCAATTAATGCCAGATTAAGTATCTCTACACTGGAAATTAAACTCATAAAGCTAATGGTCTCCTAGAAAGAGCAAGTGTTATTGACCACGTGGTTGGAAATATATCGTAGAAGATGGAAAAAACCAATGTTACGGCATGGAGTGCAGAAGAGAGTAGGGACCGTGGAATTGATGACTCGCAGAGTGACAAGATAAAATCTAGCCCCCTAATGTTAAATGACAATGGATTTGAAGGAGTTCTTCAAATGATTTCAGATTGCTGACTACTAAAGAAGGAGTCATCATCAATTAAACGGTAGAATACATTCTTCGATTTAGAAAATAGAACGTTAGAACTTCGAATTAGGCAGCGAGAATAGAGAATTCCAAGAGAACAATGGATTCACTTCCAGTTGACTTTCTTTTTTACTTATGGCTTTACGCCTCGTCGACGTTGAGATCGTTAGAGGTGGGATGGGACGGAGGACGAGGAGCTGGAAGGATTTCGGCCACGGCCTTTCGAAGGAAGCATTTTGGCATTCGCCCGAAGTGATTTGGGGAAGCCATGGAAAACCAAATCCGGATATCCGGACAGGAATTCGAACCGGTTCAGAGTGTTAACCACTCACCCATCACTCTCGGTTTCCAGTTGACAGGTGAGTGTAATTTAAATGATGAGTGCAGAATAATTAAAGTGCAAGCTATTCGATGGTTTGCAGGAGTTTAATGAACAAGAAGTTACGAGAACAGGTAATTGATTTTAACAGGTGGAACATAATCCCATTCTATCCACATTGTGATACATGTATATGCCACCATCTTCCATCTTAAGAATATGGGGAAGAAATGGCGAAATATGAGTGAAGAGCAAATTAATTATTTGAAACATGGTAAAATCTGATTCTCAATGGCGATTAAACAAAAATAAAATAATTTTTGAAATTTTCATCTAAGAAAATATATTAACGGTGGCTAGACTGTTACAATTCAATAGTTCATAATCATAACGGAAAACTATACTCCTGGTGGCTTCTAGGAGATACAATTATGTAATGTGATGATAAATTTATTGAAATCTGCTGCTTCTAATACTATCCCATATATTTTGTATCTTTCACGTAGATTATTTATGTGTCGATTATCATAAATTCAAAAAATAAAACCTGGTAGCAAATGGTACCCCGTCGTGTGAGTTTTTAATTTTCTTTTTAGTGTGGTAATTTGATTCTATGTATATCAACGGAAAACTCAATAACTGTTGTGTAAAACATGATTGACACTAGTAATACTTCTGCCTATATTTTCGATATGTTCTGAAGAAATTAGTTCGTCTTACTTGGAAGAAATTACTTTAAAAACCACTAAATACATTTATACGTACACAAAAACCAAAAGAGGATTTTTCAAGATAGAAATTACTTACTTCAGTCTGAGTTTCTGTAAGTGCAAAAATATAATCACGTCAGGTAGGCGAGAATAAAATTAAACGTATCGTGTAAGTCGAGATCTTATTTAGGAAGTTTTTCTACATTCTCTACCGAAACTTAGCTAGCGTCGTATCAAATATGATGTTGCATATCCCAGTTATTCGAGTTTGTTGTAGAAAAATACCACTAAATTTTTTACACTTTAGCCAGGTTATAAAGGAATTTACTGGAACTCGTCTAAATATACGATAATAGAATATTTACAAAATAAAAGAAGTTTAATTACATTGAAATATCATAACTGCTTATTGAAATTATATTTTGATGTTTTTCTGGTCACCGGAGCAACAATATTAGCATAAATACATAACGACATTGATATACTGGCTGTAAAACAGTAAAAATATCTTCATGAGATATTAGATCATTGATTTCAATGATAGGTAAACCGAAACTCTCACCATCCTTTTTCCAGCTTCCCTTTCTACTCAAATAGCACAGAAAACGAATTCTCATCACTGCTAATTCATACACGTTGCTTGGTGTGGAAGTAGCATTTATGCTGATAGGGTCATTACCAGTTTCTTAGCTCAGATTATAAAATGAATTAAACACGTTGAGTGTTGTTGAGTTGTTCCTCAAGAAAGGTGCCCGTGTATGGAAATCTTAGTTGCGCAGTGTCAGGCTGGAGACGTATCTCTTCAGAGAAGCCCATTCCTCTAGCTGATCGTTCCACGCTTATCTCGAGCCAACAGAGGCTTGGAGCTTATTATGGAGACGGAATATTTTTCGTCAGAAAACTTTGGCTTTCCAATTAAGATCCTTCCTGAATCCCAGATTGTGTTGAATGTTGTTTACAGAGAAGTTATTACGTATTCTGGAACGAAATGAGCTTCCTGTAGAATAAAAGAAAATTTTCATTACAGCGGCTTCAAAAACATTACAGAAAATTTGAACTCCTGCATAACAAGGTATTTAATGAAAGGGGCAGTACTCGAAACGCTTTACTTCCTGTAGAGAACGAAATGGTGAAGAGAGAGGCGATATTAGTCCAATGCTACTTAAAACATTATTATCGTACATTTTCAAGATTGCCGGAGTATGAGTAATAGTTCAGAGGAAATATTAACAAGCAGAATAGTCTTCTGCCGCTCTCAAAATAATCACAATAAAAAAAAACTAAAGAGCATGAAATAAGTGAATTTTCTGCAGCAACCCGAGACGCAAAATATCTTTATTGAACTAACACTGAGTTCGAATTTTTTGCAACAAAAAGACAAAATAAGAGTGTTTAGGGATGAATAATGTTTTTCTGAAACTTTTCGCCTCGTCTCCAGCGGACATTTGAAGCAACCATGCTACTATTCGCTACGCTTGCTGTTATTTCAGGGAACTGTGAATTGTTTTAATGCTTCGTGAACTCAAGCGAAAGTCCTTTTCCCCAGCTCACATTACGAGAACAAAGACGTAACTCTGGTGTTGACAGTTTAAACGAAATATCATACAGTTGAAACAGTGAGTGGTCTGTTGAAACAGTGAGTGGACTCTGCAGATTGTTAGGTCGCAACGCAATATTCACGGTTGGAAGCTAATAGTCAAAGTTCTCTCGTGTTAGTACATGCTCTAAATTATTGTCTCTGAGTAGAATCATTAACTTATGAACGTTTATTGCGACTGACCAATGTAGCCTTTAGGTTCATTCGTCTTTTGTTTTAATTTCTCGTTGAGTTAGATTTTTTTAAATATAAAATACACATTAATTTCTGCTTTTTCTACGAAACTGCTAAATCTGTATTTTCATAAATGATAGATCTTTTCCTCTTCATTTATTTACTCTTTGTTTTTACATACAAGACTAATATAGTACTTGCTTTCGTTGGTGTTCTGTTTGATGCACATTGTGGTCGCATTACCATTCGGTTCCTAAAATAAATATTTGATTTTCCTGGGTGAAAACTGTATTACGTAATAATTCTAACTCCGTGGGGAATTTGGCGCAAATCAATTGAGCCGTTACGGTGCAGTTTAAAAACAGACAACCATCTAAACCTTACCATTGGTAATATTATTGGGATTAGTGTCGAAAAAGCGGCGTGGTGTGTTGATTTCTGAAAGAAAATGGAGTCGATGTACTGTACTTCGAAATTAGTAGGTTCATAATTTCGGATATTATTGCCTCAAACAGAGTTAATACTCAAAAAACTGCCAGAGAATTTTGGCAATCTATTTGAGTTAAGAATGTTTATTAGTAAATGCCATGTTTTCAAGTTGTACAAACCAGATTCAAATACTTCACTTTAGCGAGAAATTGTTGTTCGTTTAACATTTTAAGTCAATCCAGTTGCATCACCTTTAAACAGTTTCTATGAATATGAAACATCAACAGGTAACTTAATCATCAGAAAACACGAACAGTAATCACAAACACGTACAGTGTTGTTCAGTGCACTACACGAGGAGGTACAACAGACCTGGCACGAGCACGGGTGCCCGCGTACCGGCCGTCTGGACCGCTGGTTTTAAACAGTTTTCCGCAGCCATCATTGCAGTGACGGTCCCCGATGTACTTATCACACGCTGAGCATAGTTACTCGTTTCGTAGAGAGATGGCAACACTTCACTTCTCGTACCAGGCAGTAGGTATCAAACACTTGCCGTCAGCAATGGTTTGCGCCCGTAAAACCATCCCTCCAAAATGTTGCCAAATTGTTGAGAAAAGTTGTTGAAGAAGTGGGAAGGTACTTCCTGCACTAAAGTCATTGAATGACACTGTATTAGGATCAGATCTGAAGTTGCAGATATTGCCAAATAACAACCTACATTACATTTAGGCAGCAACGCATCGGAAGCATACAACGTCGAAGCAACAAAACTGCAGGAAAGGCATATGTATGTGTCAAACACGTCCGACCTGAAGGTACGATGTTGTTATATTGTAGCCTGAAAAATATTTCTAATGCTAATACACCGCGTCAAAGTAGTAAAACTTCTGCAAAGACATTGTGTAAGATTTCTCTGAAGTTGTATACGTTGCCATTTCGTAACTAAAGCAAATGTAAGCATTAATGCACCCGTGCTACCCGCCAGTATAGTATCAACACTTCAGCAAAGCTCTTATGTAGGTGATACGTACATGGTCTCACCTGAAGTTGCTCACGTTGCAATTTTGTAGCGTAACTCAAGTTTCAGCAACGTTGGGCCAGTAATATGCAACATTATGGAAGTAAACTTCAGAGACTGCTTTATGCTTTATATGCGTATTGCGTATGTGGTCTAAAGTTACGGATGATGGCGTATATTAACCTAAAGCAGACGTCAGCAGAAATTTATCAGTAGTACATGACATCAGAGTGATAGTCTCTTCATGAAAGTCATTATGTAATCGTTATGTAGATTGGTTTTGGCGTCGAGGATTTATATTCCAGTTTTTACCCGTGTTGTATTTACTTTTCTAAAGAATAAAAATGACTAAATGAGGCGTTTCTCGAATTTAACTTTCATTAACGAACTTGTATTCCGAATAGAAGAAATAATCATTGTAATAATACAGAATATATTATGAATAAAATAGCAGGACTTCGTATCAAAACTAGCAGTTTTCTTTTATTCTGTTACGTCACCTGAACGGGCGCATGATGGCTTGTGACGTGGCTGTTATTTGGAAGGGACCGCGAGGTGCTCAGCTTGACAGAGAGGGGGCGGGTGTCATTAACTCAATGCCAAGGCCACCTGACGCCACACCACCCCCAAATCAGTCACCCCATCCCCTCCCCTCGTGACACAAAGCCGGACATTAATTACAGGTCAGTTACCAACTTAATAGTGTTGTCTGCTTTATATATTTTTGAAGGGAAACGTCTTTTACATTGCGTATGAGCTACACTTAACACCATACTAAAGAATTCTATATGTTTTCGTCTGTGAGTATCGAATAATGCGTCTCAGCACCCAGTATGTTCTTGGAATAGCAACAGTCACCGAAAGAGTGAAGTGGCGTCAATAATTATGATCATGAAACTCAAAGACAATACGTATGAAAGGATATTAATAAAAAAAAGTGGAGACAGTTGCAAGTGTCAAAATAATATCATTATTCGATAATCCGTACTATTACTTCCGAGTTAAAAAAAGTGCAGTGGACGAAAATGTTAATTAAAATCAAATTTCGTGGTTGCCAAAATATAAACGTCGCTATTAAAAAAACGATTACACAAATGAGATATTAAATAGACGATTATACAAATTATTTTTTGTGTTTGCGTAAATAATTTTTAGAGTAATTAACCTGCAACTGACGAAATGGAAGTTGTGGAGATTATAAAATCAATATCTCAATTAATATATGTTTTGAGATTATAAAAAAATATACCTTCTTTCAGTAATAGCTTAGTTATCTTGTTAAAAACCCAACGATGGATAATAACTTGTTAACATTCCCTACGTTGGGAGTTAATTGCAATAGGTTGTTTTGGTGAGAATTAATTACTATAATATTTAGTAAACATGCATTACACAACTGAGAATGAAAAAGTAAACGATGAGGTTAAACCAGACGCAAAGGAGAGTCCCAATAAATACGACATAGTTCAAAAAGATTTATTTAACATTCAATAGTTATTTCAAAGCATAAAATTAGTGATTTGTTTTAAACTTAATAAAATGATGTTTTGTCAAATCCACAATAAGTAAATCAATATTCCACACATATATATATATATATATATATATATATATATATATTTATTTTATTTATTCGTTGAGGCCAACTAGGTACACGTTAAGCCTTTGTGCATTTGGCAGCGAGTTTCTTCTTCTTTTGGGCCGACAACTCCTTCATTCGTTTTGAATGCGCCTGTTTGCGCTCCTCTGTCCAGAGTGTACCGCGTCTTCTGTTGGAGTGTTCGTCCCGGCTTGTCCCACTTGTTATTAACTTCTTTCGAAATATATCTCTGTTGAAAGCATCTTCTGGTTCTAGCCCCATCAATTGAAGATCTTCTTTAATATTTACGAACCAGGGCATTACAGTTTCGGGTCTGGAATCCTATAAATTAAAGATTGTTTTTGTTACTCTGTTCTCCTACATCCGTTTAAGATGGCCATACAATCGTGTTCGTCTTTTGCGGATTGTTTCAGTGTTTTTCTCTATTTTGCTGTAGACTTCTTTGTTGGATTTCTTTTGATTGACGCCATTCTTAAAGTTGGAACCCAGAATTCCTCTAATAATCTTTATCTCTTTTTTCTCCAGTTCTCCGAGATGTCCTTTATCGCCATTCAGGAACAAGGTTTCAGCTGCATACGAAACTACTGGTTTCAGAACTGTTTCATAATGACGTATTTTAGTATTTTGTGAAAGAAATTTTTTATTGTAGACCTCTCGCGACGTTTGGTAGGCTAATTCTAGTTCGCGAATCCTTTCCCGAATAGCTTCTTTGTCCAATCCGTTTTTCATAATGATATCACCAAGATACTTAAATTTTTCCACTTGATTAATGTCCCCGTATTTGGTTTGAAGTTTCGGTGAAGCATCCTTGATGTTAGTAATTAATTTCGTTTTCTGAAAAGATATCTGTAAACCGGTTTGATCAGCAATTTCCTTCAGCAAATCAATTTGGATCCTAGTAGTTTCTAAGTCATCTGATACGATAGTGATGTCATCGGCAAAAGCCAGAGTGTCTATTGTGATTCCTTTAGATTTAGTTCATATTCTTTATGGGCTGTAGTCAATTTCCTTTAACTTTGCTCGCCAGGTCCGAATGATCTTTTCGAGAACACAGTTAAAAAGTAGTGGAGACAGACCGTGACTTCAAAACCATCTGACAGACATCCTAAAAACTTAACTTTTGATTTTGTGTTTGTCAGTGTAGATCTAATTATAGCCAATAATTTTAGGTCAACTCCAAATTCATTAAGGATGTTCAAAAGCACTTCCCGATCTATCGAGTCTTAAGCTTTCTTAAAGTCCACAAAAACTGACACATATTGCTTTGACTTGATCGTATTGTATCTGATGATCGTCTTGAGGTTGTGGATCTGTTCCGCAGTTGAGCGATTTTTTCTGTTGCCCCCTTGGTATTCACCTATTTCGTGCCCATATTTATATATATGTACTTTACTTGCGCGTCTAAGGAGTGGAAAATATTTACCACAACAGTTGTTTGTAGATGGAATTTGGAATTTTATTTATAAAATCTATTCATCTGATTCTCTCATTTGGTAAATATTACACTTTTCAGGATTCAGGAAACTGTAGTTGGCCGAAGAGATAATCTATCCATTCTCGATTTCTCCAAATTCCGAGAAGACCTTCAGTTTCACGTCCTTTTTAATTATGATCTCGAAACTGATATATTATTTGAGATTTTGATTTTATCATCTCTGCAAGCACCATTTTAGCTAGTCCTTTGGATTTTCACTTGTTTTGAGCAAGTGACCATAAAAGCGTTAGCTATTCGAAATTTATCGTTTTATAGCTTGTCAGTTGCTACACTCTAAAACAGCCTCAGATCCGATCTCGACTTTTGAAGGCACAGATACCGTGTGAGCAGTTTAATAACTGTAATTCCGGTACTTTCTATGTCACTACCAGTCGCGAACTATCTGGAAGGGTAGACACGAGGCTCCTGGGGTTACAGTCTTTTTTTGTGGCTTAATCCTGGTGGCAGCAAGGTTATTAGAGGGGAGCGAGGACTAGTTCAAGGAACGGAAAGGAAAAATCCGACATTCGTCTGGAGTGTTATAAAGAAACCATCGAAAATTTTAACGTTGATGGCCAGCAGGAATTTGAACCAATGTCCTTCCGAAAAGAAGGCCAGAGCCAGAGCGTAAAACACTATTCCACCACGCTTGGCATTACTAGGAATTGGGAGATTACAGTACCTGCGGCAAATTTTCTTAACTGTGAAAAATATGCTTTTTAAACACTGTAAGCGTAAAATAATTTAGCAGTATAAAATTATTGATATTATCGGAAATATCACGTTAGGAAGACTTTAAATACATCTGTATTCTCTTTACGAGTATTAATTTTTGCATTTAAAGTTTGGCTTTGTGATGTAAAGACGGCAGCACTATCATAATCGTGGCTCCGCTATTTGGTTGTAGATTCTTATGTAACTCAACGAGAAAAATCGAAAGGTTTTTTTTTGTGTGGGGGGGAGGGGGGTAAAACGCTTGACTTTCGAAATATCGAATTTCAATACATAGTTGTAGGTGTAGTTCCTTGTGCCTTTGGTGACGTTTATCTCCTGGTCCAGGCCGCATCTCAAAGTAACCACAACCGCAAGTAAGGAAACAAAACACACATTGTGCATGTCCAGCGTGTAATGACTTATTGCTTTGGCAATTTGTTTTGGCTCAGGATGCATTTCAACCACCTCAATTTTGAGACTAAGCGATATATCGAAAAAGTTTACTCTTCACTTTCAATTTCTCTCGTCGCTTTACATAAGAGTCCATCATCAAATTGAGACGCCACGGTTAAAAAAATTAAAAGAAATTATGTATTTCTTTAATTATGAAAACTATATAGTGTAATAGAAAATTAAAGGATACTTACTTTCTAAATTCGTGAGTACTATTACCATGTATGAGTGACTTTAAACGTCAGTAACTACTTCCTTAATTCCAAACATTTCTACATTCTTCTTTTGCAATTGCTAGTCCAGATGGCGCTACAGCCACATGATGATCGGTCGTTCTGGCTTGAAGTGCAGTGTGGAAGTATCGACGGCTTAATTTGAGAAGTCTGGAGGAAAATAAAGGACAACAGATGATTTTGGGCTCCTGCCTTGCTTCTAATCAAAGAATATGGGGTGTTATGAACACACGTTTCCAATACTCGTGATGGAACGTGCTAACCCAGAAGTCCATTCTGTACACATGTGCCAAACTCCTAAGGCAATTGCTCGTTCCACTGCATCATCTATCGTTCGACGGTATCGAGTGTCGTACACGAGCTGAGCCCAATCGTCTCGTGAGTCCAGCACGTCTTTCACGATTCGATCGATTGCTTGATACTGACTGCTGTTCAGGCTCACAGGAAGTCTCGTTCTTACTGTGTCACGTATATCTCTTCTTATTCTTTTCTTTACAATGGCGTTGGCCACCAGGTTACACGGATAGCAACATGGATGAGCTAAAATTTTGCCGAAGTTCATGAATTTTTATAGCTTTGATAAGCTCGGTCAATTTCCGTTCCGTTGTTTAGATTTGGATTTTAGGAAACTTATATTACGTCATTTAATTCGGTTAATTTTAGCAAACTGCATGCAGTCCAACTCGTAGGGATCTTGTCATGTATACCTCTTCTTAATCTTTTTTTTCATTATCACTTTCGCCACTTGATTACATGGATAGCCACACGGAAGAGCTAAATGTTTACTGAAATTCATAAATGTTTAGAGTTTTGAAACTTTTATCTATTTTCAACAAATGTTTAGCCATGATTTTTGTAAAACTTTTATTCGATCACAGCTGTAGATTTTGTTTGTTAACCGTAACTAAGCAACGATCTGAATTATGTTTGTCTTGTCGACTCATTCTTTTTTTTTTTTTTTTTTTTTTTTTTTATTTAGATGTTGAATCTGTATATCGAATGAGCTCTGTAAAATGTTCTTACACCGTTTCTTTTAGGATGGCAAAATTTTATTATATTAAAAAAACAATTATCGTTCTCCATTATGTTTAAGTGGCCATTTCAAGATTTTCTTCTTTTGAAATCCATCAGTCTATATAGTTCAGTTACATGTGTTTTGAATGTTTTCTGCTATATTCTACTTTCTTCCAAAACTTCCACATTTTTAAAGTTAATTAGTATTTTCGTTCCTAGATTTACGTTATTCCACACTGGATGATATTCATTAAGGTTTCATTTTGTTTATAAAACTCCATTTCTCAGTACAGTTTTCTGGTCTGTTTAATTTTTTTTAGCATTTTTTTTTTTACTTTCATGTGCAAAACTATATAGCCAGAACTTAAAACGTATAATATTCATCAGAATCTATAAAATTAAAACCGTGTATAAAATTTCCCGTAAAAATAAAAAACAGCTGAGCAGATTTCTGTGAGGTTTTCACCATTTTAAAGCATAGAATCAGTCTAGAAATGTGTGGTATGTCTTATGTTTCAACGTTGCATAAACCGGAATCAGTTAATTAAATTATAAACGGATAGTGTGAAATACCAACGATTCAATACCAACTAGATGTTGCATACGTCACAATTCGTAAAACAATTAGCGTATTATCGCTCCGACCGGTTCATTCCTTAAATTTCGATTTTGTATTCTTTTGACCGCATAGATGGCCGCACAAGGAGAAAATTATGTAAGTAGGAGAATACGTAATGTAACAATTACAAAAAAATTCAGAGAACATCGTTGCCATCGAAGTTATCTCAGGAAACGAAGCTACAATCTCTGACTACTACCAGTAACCTACGCATGACTACTGTTTTTTACGTGAAATTCAGCCACTAGTGTCATCAATACAAGCAATTTCGGAAAATAATTTTGAATACAGGAGCGTAACAGATATTAATTTTGATCTCCAGCGCTAGATGAAGTAGCATAATGAGAAAATTTTCAGCTCCGGCGGCAGATGAGGCAGTAAAATGAGACACACCTAATGTTTGATACTGTGAAAACCCAATCAAAGTCTATTCAGTAGTTTTAAGATTATACTAAATTATTTGTAAAATGAATTTGTCGTAACGTCTTAAGACATACATCATATTTTAACTTTAACCCAAACTCTCAAATTCCAAAAACACAAACAAAATCTGTATTTTCTGCATGATACATTCCAGATATACATTTTTATGTATGTGGTACGTATTAATGCATGTACGGTACTTGTTTCGATTTTTGAGCAGCAACATTAGCAGATGTATTTGTATTGAAATGCAGCCTGGACCAAAATGAAAACTGACATTACGTATCACAGCATCCAACCGACCTCGTTCTGAAAACTATACGGGTAAATGGACGTTTAGTCTAATTCCTGGAATGGCTGATGCCAAATTAACTAATGAAGTTTTGTACACATGATTCTCTTTGGATGAATAAAAATAGTGCAGGAGTAAATCAACTCCAACACACTCCTTTCTGGGTAAGGTGAGGTGAATACAGTTTTGCTTTAATTTCGGAAATGAAGTGGATAAATTTAATGAAAATTGGTCCACATGTTTCTCATTGGATGATTAAAAATAGTTTATGGGAAAATCAAACCCGACTATAAAGTGCAATGCCGCATAATCTAGTAGATATTTTACAAAAATCACTTAAATACTCAAATATTTGTATACCTAAGTCTAATAGTTGGCGTGTAAGGCATTTTACCACTACCTTGAGAGATTTTGTCACTACGTGATAAGTCACTGAGTACGGGATTTAATGCAACCAAAATAATATTACCGAAAATGGTCACAAGAAAATATAAGATTTTTAGCAAGTTCTTGTATGCCAGATAAAACTTACTCATATCAATCTGATTATGCTGAATGTAATTATTCCGTTACACATTCAATAAGCTTTTGTTCAGTTATTAATATACAGTATATTTTTAGTATCATATATTTGGCCTGGAGATATTTTGTTCGCCTTGGGACAGAGTTCTAAATGTCCGCGTCTTCCGCATCGGCTTGGTTGCTATACCACTGGAGGAAGTGAAGTGTTTCCATCTGTAGTGTAACAATGTATGTGAGAGGTGTATTGATGGAGAACCCATTAAACCCGCAATGAGGCCGGCCTGTACGCGGGGCTCTGGGTTCGTGTCCGGTCATTTTATACCGACTCGACCCAGTGCGTGGCGCCTTAGCTCGCTCAGCTACACTGGCGGGTCTTAATAATAAGAGCAATTATTTCGTACTTAATATTCATATTTCAGGTGTTTGCTGACTTAGATTCTCAACTTGATGTGTCTTGTTCATCACTAATGGCATGATACTTTGTCTGAGCAAGTCACGCTCCATGTTCTAAGATCTTGCTTCAAATAATGTCAGCAATTCTGTAAGTTTCGGCGAGCAGCGTATATTAGTCGATAAAGCGTTCCGACCTTTATTGCATGTCAGGAGTTCTATTCCCAACGAAACCGAAGATTATTCTTCAAAGCCAAAAGCCTCTTGTACAATGAGCCAAGCAACAAACGGCACGTGACACTGAATACGTGCCCTTTTCCATAGTTATAAAGGGCAAGAATACCTTATCGAATTCCCAGCGCGCTGTCATCTTTGGCTGTTCGTGGGCTTTGCTTTTCTCGTTTTTTATTCGATGAGTTGTTATCTACTAAAGCTCTATTACCTTATTTCTGAAACGTCGCCACATTTGAATTGGATTGAATATAAATGGTACTCCATATCTGCATGAATTGTTTGACTTAATGACAATGTCAATTATGATCACCTTATATTCGGATTTCTGTTTTATGCTTGATCTTTTTTCTCTGTAGTAACACGAGAAGTTCTATCTATTTTGTTATGTTTCTTTTTCACTGTTGTTCATAACCAGTCTTTTGAGTGGTCTTGTGGCTTTCTGATTAGGGCATCTGATTGGAGATCAAATGATCCTGCTTCGAAACCCGGTATTGCTAGGATTTTCAAAGGACCTTAACCCAACTTTAATCTCTTGCACAGCTTGCTGTGTGGTGTGAAACACGTCAGAACGCTTCTGTAGTTTGGATTTCATGTTAAGTTGTAGGTTATCCATACCCGTTAGTATTACCGTGTTAGTTAGCTGCGGCAAGAGGCGCATTGCGTGACGAACCGAAAAACCTGTCACCTGGCGGCCAAACTATCCTTCCATATCTCGCAGCCAACCATGCCTTAGGGTGCCTCCATTAATTACTTGAGATCAGAATATGGGGTGGATCCCCGGAAAAATTTCACCAAGGGGGAGCGTTGGGTTCGATAGAAATCTCACGTAATTTTGTTATTTCAGATTGCCGCACATCAAAATACAGCAGAGCTAAAAATTCTCACGTTGGGGGTGCGGGTGTTCAATAAGGTCTCATCAAGTCTCACCAAGGGAAGGAGTGTCCAAATTTCAGGTTAAATACCACACGGAATTAATGAACGCCCCCTTACGATGATTTACCAGTCTCTTGTATTATGCCTTTTGTTTTACCTGAAGATGTTCCTACAGTAATTATATTTCTACATTCTGTATGCATATTACCCGAAATTGTTTGACAGTGTTTTAATGTTTGAAAGCTGATTTTCCCACTGTTTCAGTAAATTTCTATGGCGTGGTCACATTAATATTTCCAAGGAAATTACTTTGTTTAATCTTTAGTATCTTCATCAGATTTACAATTTGTTTAGAAATGTTGCTAAAATTGAAAGCATTGAATACCAGTTCAGTTGGTCCTTGTTTCCGACTTGTGGTTATCAATTAAACTTTAGTTAAATATCTCTTTCTCAATTTTGCGCAGACTGTGCAATATAGATTAGTTTCAGCTTAACATATATAAACACGCACTGAAATGATTTTCTCTTTTGTTTTTTGCTGTCATCAGTCTCTCGACTGGTTTGATGTAATCCTCTGTCACTTCCTCTAGCCTTTTCATGTCATAAAACCCCTTAAAAACCACAGCCCCATTTATGGTTCATATAATCTGTCTCATTCTTCCTATGCAGTTCTATCCTTCGACTGTTCTCTCCACTAACAGGTTACCCAATCCTGTATGTCTCAAAATATATACTACCATTCTCTCTCTTCTTTCTGTAAGACTCTTCCACAAACTTATTTCCTCTTATGTTTTACTAAAAGTTTTGGCGACAGATTGTTTGCTTCAACATAGGCTACGGGCATCTTTAAAAAGAAAAGAAAGGTATATATATTCACCATAAGATTTCCTCCCTGTTGCTATTTACTTTGTGACGTGCTTGTTGGAATCCAACGGCAGTATGTAACGTCCGGCCCCTGCGAGCTCCCCCACCAGCCTGACAGAGTGGAAGGAACGTGCAGCTTTTATGAGCGGAGAACGTGCGTTGCGGCGCTTCGACGAAACACGGTCGCATTGCGACGAGTACGAAGAGGGAAGAGAGAGGACAGGAACTGAGCTAGCAGAACCTCAGCGGCCTGACGGCAGCACCGGGAAAACAGTTTTAAGTCTTTTATGATGTGACTAAAACTCTGGCAATGAAACAAGACACATCCAGCACTCTTTTGTTACTTCTAACACATCTGATTTTTACAACCCTACCTTGTTACAAACCCAGCAGACTGTAACAGCCCTCAAATCCAGCCGTCTGTGAATTTTGATCTTAGGGATTAAGTATAAAGAGATGAAAATTTACTAATTAGTAATTTGTATATTTTCGTCATGTCAACGAATATGCTTTTTATAGAAGGGGATCCTGAAAATGATGTGGAATATGATCGAAAACAGTACAATGTTTGGAATAGCTTGTAATTATAAATATTGTATGAGCCACGGTGTTTTGAGGAAGATTTACAGCTATTTGGAGTGTTTGATGTTGTTAGTTTCATGTTTAAATGCATGTAAATAGCTTTAATTTCCATTTTAAAATATTTCATAATGATTGCGAGTGACTTTACACAAATTTTAATTGTTTTTGTATGAATTATATTTTCAACGTAATTGTTAGCGCACTAGAAACATCTCTTTATTTAAGCTAGCAGAAATGGTGAGCATAGAGATGCTGTTGTTATCAGTATTTCTTAACAGATTTACGGTCGTCAAGAGCAGTCAAGCAAGAATATTCTTTATGTATACCGCGCGTGGTGGGTGAGCGGTTAACCCTCTGGCCTCGCATTCGGGAGGACGCGTTTCGAATCCCCGTCATGGCATCCAGATTTGGGTTTTCCATGGTTTCCCCAAATCACTCCAGGCGAATGCAGGGATGCTTCTTTCAAAACAGCCATGGCTGAATTCCTTCTCCTTCCTTGTTCCCAGCCCATCCCGCCTCTAATGACCTCCAAGTCGAGGAGGCGTAAAGCCATAAGTAATATATATACATATATATATCTTAATGTAGTTCTATTCCCTGAAATTTAATCACTGGAGTTTTTTTATGTGTTTTAGTATCACTGGACGAAGTTTTTAACTATATGTGTTTTGTAATAAATATTTCGTCAAAATAAAAAGAGCTGGATGAAAGTGTGTCATCTGTCTTTTTATTTCATTGAACACATAAATTCATTCAGAAGTTTTATTAATAATATTTAGGTGAAAGGTTAAAAGTCACCGTAGGAGAAAACTTGTTAATTGAAGGACTAATTAATTCATTTAGTGTCATAGTTATCTGAAAGATCTATCCAGCGAATTCCTTGAGAAGACTTTTGAAACCACACTTAAGACAAAAACTTATTTAATAATAATGCGTTTGTGTAATAGGAAAATCCATACATTCAGCTTTACCTAACAGTTCAAAACAATTGCAACACCTAGAACAAAGCCTCAAAAACAGCATGAGAATCTCCAATTTGTTACTAGGCTTCAAAATAACAAAGGGAGTAGAGTAAGAGAAACGTGTGAATGGGCACAACAGGCACAGCAGGCAATCCACCCAGTACTTGACATGTGAGAACAGTATTGTCTAACTGGGGAATATTCCTTAACATTTCCTAACACTGATTTGCATACACGTTGAACAATGATGGATAGTAATAAGTAAAGTCGACTAAATATCTTGATACACTCGCATCCATTACTAACTAACGAGCTCTCTCGCTCTAACTAACAAGTCAGCGGCTACGAACGTGGCCTTGACGAACTAATATAAACTGGAATGACCTCCCAACAGGGCAATATTACTTTGACGAAACACTTAAAAAGGCTTACTCCCTACAACTTATTAAAAAAAATGCAGACTTAGACAAACCCAGAAAACGGCCGGACACAGACACAGTTTACGTACTTTTTAAGAATTAAATAACATTTACGCTTCTTCCCTGACAAATGATGAAATACACACCAACACGCACGTACACGTCTAAGCTGACAACTGGTGAAATAATCTCTAACTATACGCGTACACTCCGACGCTGGCAACCAGTAAAAGAAACCTGCTCACAACTTGCTAAGGTATTTATACTTCCTGCCTCATTTTTTCGACGCTGTTCTTCATGGCCATTCATGCAAGGGATACCTTATGATGCAATCTTTTTCCGTTGCTCTAATTCAAATATTATACCATGCGCTCAAACCACTAAACTTACTGTAAAAAAGGCTGAATGAACTCCTTATTTCCTAATTTCTAATTATAAGCGACAGTCAGTTACTGAAGTCGGTAATGACTCTTCAGAAGTCATTTTGATTAAGCGAGAATACGTAGTTGAAACTGTCGTATTTTTGACAGTGTAAGTCTTTCTAAGATGTGGGATAGTACTTATCTGCTGAAGTAGCCTAAAAATTGTTGTTCGGATGGTTATTGATAGAATGGGATGTACGTCTGGCTAGGATTTGAGCAGAGTAGTCATGTGCTCAAGTTCTATGAAGAAATTGACGTGAAAGTAACATTTATTTTCAATGCACACAATGTCTCTCCTTTCGTCTGTAAACGATATTAAGCTACGATGCGCTGCTACGAGTAAACGTGGTTATAGATGAATAGACTAAGAGCTCCTGCTGTGCAATTTTATTTTCATACAAAGTGCCCACTCAATAAATCATATTTTAAGGTATTCTATTCGATTTTTCGCTACACGAATGTACGTGGATCGCAAGTGAACAGTGTATATAAAAAAGAAGGTCCCAATAGCGGAATAACGAACGAGGTGTGGAAAACTCGCATCATTATTTCTCAGTTCCTCACAAGGGTGGTGTTGGTATATCGCAGAAAGAAAGAATATATTTGAGCAGTCTTCTCTTACATTCTCTCCTTCTGGTTAGTTGATCCGTAAGTCTCTTGTTTACAAGCGGCAGAGTGTAAGGTTGGCGCCGATATCGTCTCAAGTGCTGCGACAATATTGCCTTAACCCTGGAGTGTTGTCAACAACGGACGACTAGCAGTATGTGTGCTTTAAAGTTGAATTCCCGTAACACTAACCCCAGTAATAGAGCTGTAAACATTAAAAAAAGATTTTTTTAAATTATCCTGAAAACCGTTCATGTGCTACACATCTTCAGACTTATAATTTGCAAAGTTGAAGCTATCACTTGTTCCTAGAATTTTCGTTGTTTTTTTTTTTTTGCGAGCGTGTTAGTAGATGTCGCATTGTACGTGGATTTTTTTTTATCTGCTTAACGCCTCTTAACAGCGAGGTCTTTAGAGACGGGAAAGGACGGGGGGCAAGGAATGGGAAGGAATTCTGCCATGGCCTTTTGAAGGAAGCATCCCGGCATTTACCTGTAGTGACTTGGGAAACCACGGTAAACCCAAATCTGGATGCCCGGACAGGGATCCGAACGCGTGGAAAATATCTAATTTCTCAATTCTGTTGATTGAATAACTGGATTTCTTTGTCTCATTCAAATTTAAAAATAAAAACATAACCTCTTCGTTGCGTAATTCAGGAAAGTATTTAAAACGCTGGAAATGGATAAAATAATTCAGGAAACCATGTTACGGTAACTAACATAATAATCGTTAAGAATCTATTACAGCGTGACAAAATGGATGGATCGATAAACGAAAAATCAATTGCTTTGAACCTATATTCATGTTTCTTGTCTCATGAATTACGTTTATGCAGAAATACACTTAAATTGTATTTAGTTCGTAAAGTCACATCCTAAAATTAAACCACCGGTTGCCATTCACGTTCACTGTTTTCAGTGAGCTCGAAGTTGAATTAAACATCATCATACAGTAACAGATATTACCAGTGAAGAGTACATTACAAAATAAATGTATATTTCATCTATGACTAAGAAAAACGCTAACAAATTAATACATTGAGTTACTAATCTTTGGAATTATGTTGATTATCGGTATTCTGCATAATCGTGCATCCATTTGATTCATAGAGTGAAGAGAAAAGTATGATAAATTTATAAGCATTCATGAAAATAGCATCAGAGAAACATTTGGGAGTTTTGATGTTTATAACCGCAGTCGCAAGCATCTGCGCCACTGTAAGGGCTTACTGCACCTCAGCACTACACTAATCTGCCCTCAATGATAGACGAGCGAGTTGTGTAACAGAACAGTCCGGCGAATCAGAAGTTCTCGCATCTGTCTAGAGACCGAGAAATCCACGGTTCGAACGTCTGTATCGGTGGGGATTTTCATAGGCCCTTAACCCGAAGTTCATCTTAGGCACAGCTGTGTAATCTGAAATACGCCAGAATGTTTCCTTGGTTCGGATTCCTCGTTAAACTGTAGGTCCCCTCCATCATGTAAGATAACTGGATTCGTTTAGTCAAGGAGGCCAACGTAGCTTCTATACCAGCCCAAGTGTACCTCCTTCGTAAGAGTTCAATGAACCTTCGGTTGAATATCAAGCTTAACTTAGTCAATACAGATATTATCACAATTGACCTGCGGATCATGAAATAGAACACAGCTCGCCTCGTGTGTTAGATCGCTAGCATAATATGATAGTGTGTGGTGTCGTGCATCTTAAGTCAAATCCACTATTATTTCGTAGAAACTGATATGGTGAGTGCATTCGTGAGATGATTCGTCGTAGGAAAGGGGTATGTAACTGTTCGGAAGAAAAGCTTCGAATAGTGCGCACTTGTCTCCTTTTATTTTCACATAGATAAAACAACATGCTTTACAATTTTCTTTACTGCCATCTTACACACTTACAAGAATACTTAGTCAAAAGCAGGTAAGAAACTGGCCTCTCTGCCTCTGTATCTAAATTCATAATGAATCCATTTTTCGGGATGAATCAAATTATCAATTCACTTTTAATGAAATATAACTCCAGTTACTCAAATTAAGTTCAATTTTAAGTAGTACGTTTAAAAATCAACAAACCAAATGCATTAGAGAAATAATTCGACACTTCCAAAGTTTTATTTATACCTTGTGAACTTACAAGGATATTACTATTATTATCAGTGCAGCTATATGAATCCTTATTTCAGGAAGTAGCCTCTTTAAGTCTAATGATCTATATATTAGAATTTAATTCTACATTGTTTTGTTGTAGTTCTTTCCAGGCTGATCGATCTTAAGCAACCCTCTTCTACTACACGCCTGTAACTCGACGTATATCCTTATCCCAGCGATCCGGGGGTCTTCCTCTTGCTCTTTTCAGGTTCCTCGGTATCCAATCCAGCACTGCCGTAGTCCATCTTTCATCTCTTTTGAGAGCAATATGACCGGCCCATTGCCATTTTTGGGTCATGACTCTTTTTAAGATGTCTGTCACTTACTGAACGAATGCGTACGGCACTTTTCCTGTCTCTTCTTGTAAACCCTAGCATTGCTCATTCCGTACTTCGCTGGCAATTCTCAGTTTTTGCTTCGTGTGACTATTTAGGGTCCAAGTCTGGCAGGCATATGTGAGGACCGGTAATACACATTGTTCAAATACCTGCTTTTTTAAGATGTACTGGCATGTTAGATTTAAAAACTATGTAATTTTTTCCATATGCTCTCCAGCCCAGCTTTATGCGTCTGTAGATCTCAGGTTTTAAGTCACCATTCATGTTGATCAGTTGGCCAAGAAATATGTACTGATCTACGGACTCTGCCTTGTCTTTATCTATTTCTGCCCATTTGTTTTGCATGATTTTGATTTTTGATACATTTATTTTAAGGTCCACTTCGCTGCAAGCTGCCTCTAGTTCATTTATCAGTTCTTTGAGCTCTTCCAGACTGTTTGAGAGTAAAACTATATCAGCGAATCTTAAGTTGTTGAGACTTCATCCATTTATTCTCAACCCTCTGTTTCGCAATTGGATTTTTGATATTGCCAACTCCAGGACTGATGTGAATAGCTTGGGGGATATAGAGTCTCCTTGTCTTACCCCTCTTTTTACTGGGAACTCTTTGGTGGCTTCAGCGATGTTGACAAAGGCAGTGGTAGTGGTGTAGATGTTGTACAATAAGTCGATATAGCCTGGATTCACTCCTTGTTCTAGAAGGGCTTGCATGATTGCTGAGTGATGGACTGATTCAAAAGCTTTTTCAAAATCGATAAAGGCCAAACAGAGAGGCATCTGGTACTCATTTGCTCTACAAGGATATACCCATGCGTAAATCTTATGGTGGCGATTATTAAGTATTGATACAGCCGATATGCATTGTAATTTATATGTAGTTCCATGGATCTTATTATATGTCACTTAATTATAAGTGTTACCTGAGGTTGAGAAAAAGATACTCTTTGTAGGAAAAAAAGGTGAATTTTAGTTATGCTGAGACTGTAATTGTTAAAGTAACTAAAATAAAAATAAATATTGATTTCTTAAGGTGATAGTACTGATTCACTGGGAATGCTTCGCACAATATTCATTAAAGTTGAGTGTTTTCTATTACGGGTAAGAAATCAATATTGTATGTTTTGGTGGTTCTAATATCACCGACTAGCCGAATAGTAGGCTTAATGCTAGGCAGGAAAAATAACCAGTAAAACCACCAACTGTACATCGTACGTAACGAAAAGAAAGCATGGTTGTGTGGGAGTGGTCTGAATACAGCTCCCTCATCTCGTGTCCCCGACATTTCGATGAGGCCCGACGACTGCCGACATCGACATCCGATCAAAGGCCGATAAGCACATCACATCGGGAGCAGGGCACGGCATTCGGCCGCACCGTCTCCAGTGACTGCCACAAAGGGCGAGCCTGTCCCTCGGAGGTCGTCCGCTCCCTCGCTGGGCATTTTTGGTACGACTTAGCTAAAGTGGATGGAGTTGACGTTTCTGTGGGGGAAGGAGGAAAGAAGAGATTGCCGGTCGAGTGGGATCCCTCGGGAAGGGGGAGAGGGAACTCTGTCCACCCACAAGAGTCATCTCGTGTGACGAGAAACAGAGTGGACAGCTTCCACCCGCGAAGACGGGGCTGCTGTTTCAAACGGGACGTACTCAACGGGACTGTCTCAACCATCAGTTCTCTCAAATAAACCAAGTTGTTATATAATTCAAAACATATCATGTTCATATTCTTTCCTTTATTAAAAATCATTAATAGATATTTACAAAATTTATATATGTTAATTACAGGCAATGCGCTGTCTTATCTGGCATTAGACAGATAAGAAAAACTATCATGTAATTAGTAACTTTTCCCTTTAAATTTGGAACACTGTCATTTTTTCGTAATTTATTTTCGTGATTAAAAGAGACAAAAATAATTTATAGTTTTATTTCCATTTTCTTCTGCACACTTCTACATCTACATCTACATATATACTCTGCAAATCACAAAACTGTGGGTGGCAGAGGGTGCTCAGCACCAAACCAAATCTCTTTGTTGTGCATTCCAATCCCTAATGGTACGAGGAAAAAAAGAATTCATATAAGAATCAGTCCGGCACCTTATTTCTCTAATTTTATCTTTCCTGTCATTCCGACCCAAATAGGTTGGTGGACGAAGTATTTCACTACACTCGTAAGTGAAAGTGGGTGTACGCATGTTTACCAATAAGTTTATACGAAACGTGCGTCGTCTATCTACCAGAGACTCCCAGCCTAGTCTACTAATCAGTTCTGTAACGCTTTCATAAGGACTGTAGCAAGCGGTCACGAATCGAGCGGCTCTTCTCTGTACTTTCTCTGTACTTTCAATCAGCCCCCTACGAAACGGATCCCAGATGGCACAACAATAGTCCAAATGTGGACGCACAAGAGATTTGTACGCTATCTCCTTTGTTTGTTCATTACAATTTTTCAAAATTCGACCTATGAATCGCAGCCTAGAATTTGCTCTACCTACCAACGTATTAATATTTAAGTCCCATTTCATGTTCCTTTGTACTGTTACTCCCAAAAATTTCATAGAATCGACCATATCAATAACTGAACTGTTTAACTCGTATTTCTGAACAATCGGATTCTTCTTGTTAGTTATGCTCATTGTCTTACACTTTTTACAATTTAGTGTGAGTTGCCACTCAGCGCACCATGCCAAAATAACATCCAGATCACGCTGAATTGCTGAACAATCGGCCAAATTCCTTACTTCCCTATAAATAAACTGCATCATCAGCAAACAACCTAAAAAGGCTTTTCACTTGTCTCCGAGATCCTAAACTTTTGCTGCTATACTTATCGGGAGTGAATACAGTTTTAGGTTTTGATTATTTTTTTCTCTGTGTACGACAGAGAAATGCTGGTTCGATAGCTTTGGGCACTTAAGGCAAGATGATGATTCTGACGCTGAGTTGTAGTACTTGTTTGACCTTACACTCAGTGCCATTGAATGTTTTATTGCTTCTTGAATTCTCTAAAAAGCGTGACATTACGTTAGAGGTGACATGCAACCTCCTGACCCATCTGGCAATCTGTGGCCAGCTTGTAATATGATGATAATCCGACAACGCGTAATGTCACCTATGTGTCTTATCTGTGCCATCTTGCTTCCGTAAGATTCGAATACTGTGTGACAAATGCATACAACATGCTGCCTGAACCGATGCACCCAAGCGCTCTGCCTACACGGACACTTTCGGGCACAGTAAGCATTCTCGTACTAAACTTCTAGGTTTATCACTTGTTTCTGTGTTTTGCAGCCACAAATTTTGTTCACGTGTTATCTCCATGACGCAACAAATACTTGTATATTTCGAAATCTCTTAAATTATGGACATGAGTTAGTTAGATTTTTCTGTTTATTCTTTATTTGTTACGATATTAATAAATGTCTCCCTTTTTTAAAAATTTCTTCTAGTGAATATTTTAAAACTTTGAGAAATTACGAATATCTGAAACACGGCACCTTGAGCTGGCAGTAGTTACGTATTAATGTGAGTAGGTTAAAATGTGCTGTTATGATTAACGGTAGGGATTGGTAACTCGTGCAACAGTTCTCCTAATATACTTGTTATTTTTTATCAGTGTATTAGTCTTGGTTTTGATATAACATTTAGTGTGGCCCATCCTTCCGGTATACGTAGTAATACAATATCGTTCTATTTAATATTTTGCAACATTTCATATCCATAAAAATTTAATTTGATTTATTAACTGTTAACTTTCATTTCGAATTAAGAACTAGAAATTGTACTTTCCTTAAAAGCTACATTCCATAGTGACTATGGAAGAAACGTGTGGACTGCATACATAAAGTTAAAATTTGATATAGACCGTGCAACTATCAAATGTGTAATTCTCTTAATATTTCACAAGTACATTGTTTGTTATAGAAACTGGTCCAAGCGTGATGAGTGAGAAGTAACGTTCGGTCCTGAAATTTAGTTGAATGACGTCCGATGTCAGCTCTGGCCACTGACATCACAAATTTTGATACTTTACTGGAATCATGCCAGAAAGATGTCGTGGTGGTTGTTTGAAAAACTCCCTTTCTGCGTCTTGCTAATAAACTTTATAGCACTTACTGTGAGGAGACTTTAAGACTTGAAAGAATATCAGCATCAATAGAAAAAAACCCGGCTTGACAGATAAAATGAATCATATACCAATATTATGAAGCGTGTCGTATTACATCAAAGTTGTTAGAGGGTAATTCTAATTACAGTGCTTCGTGCTCGTTTATTTGATATGGTCTATGTCTTACTCGAACTGATGTTTACGTTAACATTAAGAATCACTCTAGAAGCTGTGGTATGGCCAGAGCCGGGCGTTTCATATCATACACGGGTCATTACCGCTTTGGTCTTCCAGCTACTGGCAAACGCAGTGGAACGGACGACCTTCATAGCCACTCACAGCTTCCCCGACGAAGTTACTTACAAAACACTGCTATTAATCATTCCTTATTCCCACAAAATATATTGGAATAAAATGTAGGGGAGAAATCGTGATCATTCGACTCGAAATTGTAGCAGAGTTCACTCAGAGAAGAATAAAACAAAATTATTTCGGATTCAGCTCTGTGTATTTCGTAAGTCTGCTCTGGAAACGTCAGAACAGTATAAGGTAATTTTTGTCGATTTTGAGGAAAATTGAGTCTCATTGTCTTTGTTGTCTTTTCTTTGCATCTAGCGCAGAAAACTACAGACTTAAAATTTTCGACATTATATGTGTTGACCTAAAAACTGATATCGTTTTACAATTTTTAATAATAAAAAAGTTATATACGAGAGCTTCAATAGAAGTTAAGGCGGTTGATTATGTTAGGCTCAAAGAACGAAAACGGTCACTAAGTGAAAATAAAACTACCACAACGCTTTGTGGTTTCTTTAAAACAGCCACAACACATTATTGGCATCATGGCAATTACAAAAACAGCCCGTATGTGTTATGGCTGATTCAAAAAGGCCACAGCAGGAAAATCGCGTCGTGGCCCTCATGATATTTGACCACAACGGGTTGTGGTTATTAAGAAAAGCCACGACGCGAATGCCAGGTTGTAACTATATCGTCTGGATTAATTAATAATGAGGCGATGTCAAGGAAATAAAACATTCATTTTCATTATCATTTCTTTATATTTAATCGTTAACTGAAATAAGTTGACAGTAAAATTTTTAAAACCACGATAGTTGGGAACAAAAGTATCAATAATGTTCCAGAGTTATTTATTTTTACAAGAAGTAAACATGACGTTTTGAGTAAGGTTTTATGGGTTTTATGATTTTTCAGCAATATTTGCTTTTTTTTATGAATACAGTATCTTCTTCAGTGACACATTGTAAAGCCTTGCTGACTTTAAAATGGTAGGCGAAGTATTAATGGAATTGGTCATGAACGTTAATGAAGTTACTCTCTGAAATTGCAAATTCTCTACGGGCATAAGGTAGCTCGAGCAGACCTTCCTTGTTTCGTAACTGATAGAAAACACTTGTGGGCTCCTGGGCTGCCATTTTTTCCAGAAATAACACAACCTTTTATTAAATTGCAAAAAAATTTAAGCTATTTCTGATATAACGTGTCACTGTAAAAGATGCAGTAATGATAAAAATTTAAAATATTGCTTAAAAAAGATAAAATATAACTCAAAATGTCATAGTTTTTTTTTTTTTTGCTTATGGCTTTACGCATTGTCGACGTTGAGGCAATTGGAGGCAGTTATCGCAAGGAATGGGAAGGAATTTTGATATGGCCCTTTTAAAGAACCATTCCGGCATTCACCTGGAGTGATTTGGGGAAACAATGGAAAACCCAGATCTGGATGGCCGAATGAGTATTCGAACCCGAGTCATCCAGAATGCGAACCCAGAGCGTCACCGCTCACCCACCACGCTCGGTGAAATGTCACGGACAGTTTTTGGGAAAATAATTAACTCTGCAACATTATTCATAATTTTTCTACCAACTTTCTTTGTTTTGATAATTTTACTGTGAATTATTAAACATAAAGAAACGATAATGAAAATGAGTGTTTTACTATCTTAACATCACACGATTAATAATTAAGATCCAGAAGATGTAATCACACCCTGTCCGTCATGTCGTGGTAGCATCAGCTAACATTCAGTACGCGTTGTGGATTTTCTTAATAACCACAACGCGTTGTGGCCAAACATCATGAGAGCAACGATGTGAATTTCGTGCCGTGGCCTTTTTGAGTTAGGCACAATGCGCTCTGGTTGTTTTTGTAACTGCTATGACGCGAATAACGTGCTGTGGCCGTTTTAAAGTTACCAGAACGTGTTGTGGTCTTTCTTTCACTCAACGAGCGATTTTGTTCTTTGAGCCTAACATATATGTACAGTGTGCAGTATGTTTTGTATGTTTCTTCAGCGAAAAATTAAAGTTAAATGGCTGTCAAAGCTGTCAATTTTTCACCATTTTTGCAGCCAGATCTATATAAAAAAACGATACAACTTAGAATCTGTATCCAACATCGACCATATCCTGTATTTAAACATTAACTAACTACACCTGGCATAGTTTTAAGTCACCTAAGAAAGATGTAAATCAATTTATTTAGGGGCAAGTTTGCTATATACTAACACTGTTCAACTGATAGTGCTTTTAATAAATAGTGTATTTCCTCATAATGTATATAAAAATATATTTAATTATAATTGAAAAATAGCATAAGCTGTGAGTTATGTTTGTCGAAGTTTAAATTGGAATTGAATAGTTTTTGAAGGATCATTTATGAGATGAAGTAGTGATTAACTGATAAGCATCTAACTAGTAATATCGTACGTTGGTATTGTTTAATTTGAAGTGTTCCCTATGTTAGGAAAGCGACTTCTCGACCTTACTGTGGCCGTTCACTACCAGTTATTAATTTCCAAATAATATTAAGCATAAAAACAATCAGGTGGGCGCCAGAGATTGGAGTGTACCCTATTCTGAGGGAAGCGACATCCAGATCTCAAAGTATTGTTACTTAAACATGAATTATTGGAACAACTAGAATTATTAATAAAGTCAAATGACACATTACATGATTGGATGGGATCTATTGAAAACAAGGTTCACAATCTGACTTTACGTTTTACTTATGTATTTTAATTGTTTCCTTGACAAGATTTTACAAAGATTAATATTTCTTTTTGCAACACAAGGGTACATAACTTTCTCGGTGGAGCAAGAGAGTCTGTCTCGGGGCGATAACTAGGGTAAAAAAACGACGATGATGCAAAAGTTCCTTTTTCCTGAATGGTGGTTACCGTGCAGGCGAATCTACGTTGTGACAGTCGGTGGGTTGACCAGCTCTCCATCACGGCCGGCTGCCTCACTGCTGTCCCCAGTAGTCAGCTGTTCGGTCGATCCACACCTCTCCGTCGGTAGTCAACAAGTCCCCTTGTCTTCTCGCGCTGCCTCGAAGAAGCGTCGTTTTCCGCCCCCTCTTCATGACGTCTGCCAATCACTGTCTTTGGAGGGAAGCTTTTTCCGCTGGTTGGCTCAGGACATGCAACAAAACCACCCTTTTTTTGTAATAAAAATACAAATTGTTCCTATTGGCTGTACTCCTGGCTTCCCCTTACCCTTCGTTCTAGGATACAGATTTATTTATTTTGTTTGTTTACTAAAACAGCCCAGGCTCCCACTCCATCTTGAGTCGCAGGCCTTGTCACGAGGCTGTTATGCCATAAGTCACATTTAATGGAAACACTCAGAGGTCTGGCGTTCCCCAAACACCAGCAGAACCTCCCCTGGGACCGGGGACCGACACACACCAGACGAGAAAAGAAACACGCGCACCTCTGTCTCTCGCGGATCATTACAGTATTGTTTTGCTACCTCTGGAACAGGCGACAAGGAGTACGAGGAAATTCAGGTAAGGATTTGTCAGATATATTATCAAATCATGATTGTTGAAAATAGTTGTACGACTGGGTAATAACAGAGTGGTATTAAAGACATACTTTTAGTTTCAAGTTATTAGTTATTCAGAATGTGTTGGGTTTAAACCTGCTTTCATAACGGCTATACACTTTGTTAACGGCCGGGAGAATGGATTGTAAAATAATTGATTAATACCCAAGGACCTTTAAGTTTTCTTTTGATAGTTGTAGCGGCATAATAACTCACAAATTGTTAAGAAATTTAGCTTTTCTCCATCGGACTCTGAATAGATACGGCGATTTATGAGCGATTAAGCCGAATAATGATCTATACCTTTCACAACAGTCACAACATACTATGGTTTTCTTACAGTGGTTTTACCAATAACAGTAATAGTGAGATATTTTGATGGAA
>JARYHS010011408.1:66695153-66757466 GCA_031002005.1 Vandiemenella viatica
GCATGTTACTGGCTACGAAAAGGAAACTTAGACAAGATAACAGAAATCCTGGGTCAAGTGGCAACCAAGAAGACAGACATCAAAAATTGTATTTTGAATGAATGGCAACAGCAATGGAACAATTCTGAAACCGGAAGGAGAGTATTTGAAATTCTTCCTGACATCAGAAAGAGGATACGTATGAAGCACTTCAATCCATCCCGAGGGTTAATACATTTCCTCACCGGTCATGGACCGTATGAAACATATCTTCATAGGATCAATAGGACAGAGAATGATCTATGTGCGTGCGGATCTCTAGGAACACCTGAACATAAACTGTTTGAATGTGCTCTAGTTGATGATCAAATCAAACAGTACAGAATGAAGCTCATGGGGAAAACTGTCAAGGAAATTATGAAAGACAACCTCCTCCTGAATGAACTCGACAAGCTGGCAGATGCTGTGTCAGATGCAGCCAGGGAGCAGTATCGGCTTCAGCATAGCCAGCAACCTGCCGGAACACAACAAGCCATTTAAGGAATGAGACAAGATACTCTAAACGGACGAGACACAAACAACTAAGTGGGACGCTGATGCCGGAAGTGTGGCTTCTGGAATTTACCGAAGCTTATTTCTTCAATGGATGCCAGCGTTAAACGAACTTTTGAAAACTCAAGATGTTCAGTTATTTAGTATTAGTGGGTAATATTTTTTACTAACAGGTTGATAAATTACAGTGTGTAGTAATAATAGTTAATTGTTTGTACCATTTTCGTAGTATATAGGATTTGTGTTAATTTTACAAAATTTTTGTTTATTATAAATTTCAATACAGTATTAAGAAATAACGGTTCGTTGTAGACTCTAGATAACGAACCATCTGAATGTACAGTTAAATAAATAAATAAACTCATATATTTAAATGAAGAATTCATGTATACTAGCTGACCCATCCGACTATTTCATACAGTATCGTGATCAGTCACCGAATGATAATATAATAATCAGGAAATAAGTAAATACAAGTATTTATTAATGAAAGGTATTTTATTTTGAAGAGTGGTAATAAATATCACTTTTTAAGTAAATATTTAAAAAATATTGGCTTTGTCAGAAGTGATTTTTTTCAAATTTATTCTCTTTACAAAACTTCTTAGCAAACAATATTAGCAGTCATAATGTGATCATCGTTGACTTTTTGACCGTATGTCTCTTTAACACAAGAATAGATATTAATGAATATACAGACTCGTGAAAAAGCCACATACTTGTATCCATCCGGAAAAACAGGTTCTGATAACCTCAAGCCAGCCTTTTCAAGCACCTGACCTTATGCTTTATTAACGTTCATAACGAATGTTACTTCTTTTGGGAATTGTTTTCTTATCATTTGTAAAGCAACGGTTAGTGGTGTCAGTTTAATGCTAGGTTAGAGACTTACCTCTAAACATGTAATTAATCCCTGATTAGCATTAATATTACTATTTAACCTAATAAAAGGATTTTTCTTTAAAAGTAATTTAGGAGCTGGTAAACCAGACGATCTCGGAAATGGCTCTATTGATTTGGATGAAATTTCATATGTAAGTAACGATTTGTTTTTTATACCTAGCGTGGTGGGTGAACGGTTAACGTTCTGGCCTCAAATTCGGGAGGACGCGGGTTCGAATCCCCGTCCGGGCATCCAGATTTGGGTTTTCCATGGTATCCCCAAATCACTCCATGCGAATGCCGGGATGCTTCCTTTAAAAAGGCCATGGCCGAATTCCTTCCCGTTCCTTGTCCCCAGTCCCATCCCGCCTCTAATGACCTTAGCCGTCACGAGTAAAAAAAAATATTGTTTTTTAGGTTTGTGATACGATTTTACAAAAAAGTTTAATTATTGGATTTAGTTTGTTGGAAACGACTCTACCCTCAGTTTGTAGAAGTTACTGGTACCAGTAACTCTACTGATGTTAGTTAAGCTTCTCTTTGCAAGGAACTGTGCTCTTAAAATGCCTTGGAAGCCATCAAGAAAAACGTTTAACTCTAATCAAACTTTACTCAAAAATCATGCATACTGAACAGAAATCGAAATATCCCGAGTGAAGATCGGTCACCCAGGTACTTAATTGGTTTTTACCATTACGGTTTTACCTTTCCTTCAACAGACTGCTTCGTTTCATCCCGCACATGCATCCAGACGTCATTACCAAAATATGCTCTATACATACACGATATTATTTTAAGCTCGAGTTAATCCCGTTATATTTGGTATTGAGTGCGTAATTTCCGTAAGCAACACCATCTGCACTTCTTTGCACTCACCGGGGCTACTATGTCTACATCTGAAAGTCGGTTTATTCTCGATGGTGTCATGCAGTAGGAGGTGTATTCCATCCCCGCTCCGGCATTCCTGTTATCCGTTTTACATGGTTTTCCGGAGTAACTTGATGTGAAATCTGGGATCGTTCCTTCAAAAGGTCATGGCCTGAATCATGCACCCAATCGTCCTCTGGTTCTGATAACACTGACATCGACAGATCGAAAAGCGCTTGGTAAAAGAACTGTAAACATATGATACTCATTACGTGGGCCTCAATTTTTCCCGCCTTTTCACTGGGAGACAATCAATAGAGATGTTTTCCTTGATATATAAACAAATTTATTTATTGCAATACGTCATATTAAGAGAAATGATAATCGAAAGGCAAGCATATGGGCTGAAGACGCTATGAAAGCATCCTCATAAAACTGCATTTGGCGGCTTTTGCTATCATTTAGTCTTACAGAAGAAATTATATGTTGACAATATTGTAAGCAAATAAAGCAGTGGCCTTAGGAATATGGTGGAACAGAAGAAAATTATTTCATCCTGTAACATTACCATCCCACATTCTGGATAGTAGCAACTTCCTGAGAGATGGTGTTGTTAACAAAAAAACAAAATAGAATAAAGCATGACAATGATAGATGAGATACAGTTGTTCCTTCATTTCTATCAGTCACCATTTCCTCCTGAAACGTTAAGATTCATACAGTTCCGGGAGTTTATACACATTTTTTTCCTTATATCTATTCCAATAAGTATTGATTTTATCGGCTATTTATGTCACAAAATGTCTCCAACTATTTTCATTCCATTACAGCGAATTAAAACCAATGCGAGAACCTTCACAATCGCAAAGAGTTCCCACTTATCTACTGCAGAATTTCTCTGCAAAATTTCATTTGAGAAACGATTACCTTTTATTTTTAACACATATTATTGTATGTATGAGAATGATACGTCATTTTTAATAACTCATTCCTTTTAGCTACATAATTCTCAATTAAATGAATTCTGTCTGAATTTGCACTTTCACCAGTTTCCCTAAGAACAAATACGATTTTAATATTAGCAACGGTAATTCAAAACAGATTCTCGTCATAGCTGAATTAACAATCCCTCTACGGAAGTATGATGGACCATTTGAAGATTTTTTTAGAGCTACAAGTTCCTTCATAGAATGGCTGGAAGAACTGGATATCAACTTGTGAACGCTACCATCGTTCTTGTCATTATATATATAATGACATCAAGCCCAGACTCACCAATTCCTGAAGTCCTCCCATATGAAGTTAGAAGGGCAGTGAACGAAATGAAAAAAGGATCAGCTAGTGGTTATGACGGCCTGTCTATTGACGTACTCCAATTGACTGGAGAAGAAACTTACAGACACCTAGCTAAGGTGTTTTCACAATGCCTCGAAGAGAGAAATATCCCATCCAGCTGGAACAAAGCAATGATTGTGTTGCTATACAAAAAGGGCAGTCGTTACAATATTAAAAACTACCGCCCCATCAGCCTTCTTCCTGTCATATACAAAGTGTTTACAAAGGTCATCAATAACCGCATCAGTTCCACCTTGGACACAGCGCAACCAATTGAACAGGCTGGTTTTAGGTCAGGATTCAGCACAGTAGATCACATCCAAGTCATCAACGAAGTAATAAGTCGAGCAAATGAATACCAGATGCCCCTCTGTTTGGCCTTTATCGATTTTGAAAAAGCTTTTGATTCAGTCCATCACTCTGCAATCATGCAAGCCCTTTTAGAACAAGGAGTGAATCCCGGCTATATTGACTTACTGTACAACATCTACACCACTTCCACTGCTTTTGTCAACATCGCTGAAGTCACCAAAGAGTTCCCAGTAGAAAGAGGAGTAAAACAAGGTGACTCTATATCCCCCAAGCTATTCACATCAGTCCTAGAGTTGGCAATGTCAAAAATCCAATGGCAAAACCGAGGTTTGAGAATAAATGGAAGAAATCTCAACAACTTAAGATTCGCTGATGATATAGTTTTACTCTCAAACAGTCTGGAAGAGCTCAAAGAACTGATAAATGAACTAGAGACAGCGTGCAGTGAAGTGGGCCTTAAAATAAATATATCAAAAAGCAAAATCATGCAAAACAAATGGGCAGAAAAAGATAAAGACAAGGCGGACATGAAAGATTCTGGTATTGAGTTCGTAGATCAGTACATCTATCTTGGCCAACTGATCAATATGAATGGTGACTCAAAGCCTGAGATCTACAGACGGATAAAGCTGGGCTGGAGAGCATATGGAAGAAATTCCATAGTTTTTAAATCGAACATGCCAATACATCTTAAAAAACAGGTATTTGAACAATGTGTATTACCGGTCCTCACATATGCCTGCCAGACTTGGACCCTAAATAGTCACACGAAGCAAAAACTGAGAACTGCCCAGCGAAGTATGGAAAGAGCAATGCTAGGGTTTACAAGAAGAGACAGGAAAAGGGCTGTGCACATCCGTTCAATAACTAAAGTAACAGACATCTTAAAAAGAGTCATGACCCAAAAATGGCAATGGGCCGGTCATGTTGCTCGCAAAAGAGATGAAAGATGGACTACGGTAGTGCTGGACTGGATACCGAGAAACCTGAAAAGAGCAAGAGGAAGACCCCCGGATGGCTGGGATAAGGATATACGTCGAGTTACAGGCGTGAACTGGAAGAGGGCGGCTCAGGATCGATCGGCCTGGAAAGAACTACAGCAACACTATGTAGAATTAAATTCTAATATATAGCTCATTAGGCTTAAAGAGGCTACATCCTGAAAAAAGGATTGATATAGCTGCAATAATAATAATAATAATAATAATAAATATATATATATATATATATATATATATATATATATATATATGTGTGTGTGTGTGTGTGTGTGTGTGTATTGTATTAGTTGCTTAGCCATACGACAAATAAATAAACCCCCACATCAGTATCTGTTGAAAGCGGTATATTGATTTTGAGCTACAGTAAAACACATAATTTATCGGTAGCTTTGGAGTAGTAATAATACATCTTCTATGGTAGACACGTTCAAATTTTCGATTTCTTAGCATCCTTCTTCAAAGCGAGGAGCGTTAGTTGCCGTATTTATTGATCTATATTAATTTTACCAAAGAAGAAATTGTGATTTAGACCAGTAACTCAATGAATATTATAGACGCATCACCTTACATGATTTTCACCATGTAATACGTAAGAATGAGACACAGCAGAAAACACAAGCCAAAGATAATTACCAATAAACATAGGATGGAAGAAAAATGCATTCCTTGTAGCCTGAGATCTTTGTACGCACAGATTCAAAATCTTATATAA
Source organism: Vandiemenella viatica (assembly GCA_031002005.1). NCBI lineage: Eukaryota > Metazoa > Arthropoda > Insecta > Orthoptera > Morabidae > Vandiemenella > Vandiemenella viatica. Next base: position 66,700,794 of record JARYHS010011408.1, read on the forward strand.
GCTGTCATCATTCAATATAAAGGTAGTAGTGCTTTTTTATTAGTATTTAAAATTTTAATTTTTTATGGGGGATATCGAATGAAAATTCAAATTTAATTTATAAGATCTGTACAGATACTACTAAATTATTTCCCAGAATTTAGTCGGTTCTAAATATTTTGTCTGACCACAATTATTAATTACTGATTTTAACTTCAAAAAGCTAACAGAATATCGGACTAATAATACGTAGAACCACAAATGAGGAATGTGCGAAAGAATTCAGAAATGTTCACTAGAACGTGGAGGGCTATCTAATTAGAGGAATGAATGAAAAAAAAGTTTTTAAAAGTATGAAGCAACTTGAAAATAAAATTTATCTCGCTGGTAGAAATAGCAATGCAGCGAAAATTAAAGCACACTGATAAGCCCTTTTGAAAGTAAGAATAGCAGATAGAATATACTGAAAGCAATGAAAACTGTATTTAAAATGTAACAGAATGAAAATCTTTTAGAATACAGACAGATTTAAGGTAATGAAGTCATTAATAACACTTTTTTATTGAAAAATCTATGGATTTTCGCCGAATGTTTTCAAATTAAGAGTTATTTGACATTCATCTTTATTCAATGGCTGTAAATATTCTTTGAACAATTTTATGGATATAGAATTGCTTGCTCATTGTACTGATATACATATTTTGTGAAATTTATTTAACTCAGGTATCCACTACGGAATTCAGAGTGAATGTTCTGGTAAATACTATGAATTAATACGTGTTAAACATTTGTTTTCCAGAATTATGCTGCAGAAGTAGCTATTCGTTTATAAAAAACATTTTCAGAGGAAGAGAATTTTGTAGTCGTGATGAAAATGTACAAAAACGGCGTTAAATTAGACGCAGCAGACTATCGTCATTTTTATTGCGGACGATTTTTTTATGTTTTCATAATCCTGGGCTATGCAGGAATAAATATTTACAAGACGAATATACATACTCCTACCAAAATTCTATAAAATTTCCAGAGATATCTCTCACAGGGAAAATTCATCATTAAATTTATTCACAAAGTGCTGGATGCAGTAGTCCACGGAATTTTGTGTAGCCTGGCTATGGTTTAAAATTTCATAAGTCACAATTGACTTCACGCAGCGGAAATTACTTTTGTATAGAAGGCAGGGCCAGTCACAGCTTGGGTATTATCTCTCAATCCAAAACAACAGTTTCCAATTGATACCCTTCAGGCTATACCTTGAATCCCAATCAATTCCGAATGACCTTCTGCTACAAGTGGCATGTCTCAATGAATTGTATTATGTCAGCTCTTATATTTAATGAACACGAATTTTTTCCACTTATTACACAGAATGACAAACATTAAACTTCATCCCAGTTAAAATACTCGTATTTGAAGTTTTCCTCAGAAGAAGTGGAAACAATATTACTGAAAATATTTACAAGAACTCTATCACAGATTAATTATCATACTCCGACAAGGCTCTATACATCGCTAGAGCAACCAGTTCAGACATTTACATTTAATGGATTACTTTATATCAAATTTTACTCATATTTCAAAATTACTAGTTATTTAACGTATAATACGTATTATAACATAACAGTATATTTTTACAATATTAAATATTGTTCTCAATAACTTTTTACTGATTAAGAAGTTGTTATTTGGTGGCCAGATTAATTCTAAAGAGCATTCTCAATGTGATTATATTTGAATTTGAATAGGGATTTATAATTGACTAGCTGACCAGGCAATGCTTCACTATTGTGGACTTTGGTACACATATAGATTAAATGAACAAATTTGAACATTTGTATTAAATTTAGATATTTAAATACACATTTTTATTTTTATGCTTTGAAACACATAAATTTTAATTACTGTTTCGTTAAGTTTCATATTTATTGCAATAGACTTGGATATACAATGCTTTTCGTGATTTCATTCAGCATATGTACCAAAAAAATCCTTCGGTTTTCCTACATGAGAGCGTACAACTTATAATTGTCCATTAGGTAGTTTTCTCCTTTTTCAATATCTAATAAATTTATTGCAAAATGTTCTGAAGAAAGATCGTTTTGTAATTTAACATACGTTTATCGTCAGTAAAATTTATTAACTTATCTCCGCTAATGTGATGCATTTAAAAGCTAATTTAGTTCATCAGCAGATGTTGAACGTAAAATAACAGGCAATGTCTGTCGGAAATCACCTGATAGTAATATGAATGGTCGATCATTTCGACGTAAATTGCAATGCTCGATGTAACAATTCCGAAGATTTTTAATGCGCCATTGTGGATTGTCCAGTATTATCACATTGCATCGTTGGCGTACTTTACTCATTACCGAAGTTTTCGAAATGTCGCAGGTTGGTATTCTACTGTTTTGTAATTCAGTGTCAATTAAAGTGTTGAATTTGCTTTTCGGCAACAATCTAAAGAGTCGGCGAAATTCCAGATGATGCTATTGCCAATGCGATATTATATTGTGCATGTATGGTTGCCACTGAAATAAGAAAGGTTTTTTCTCTGCCACCAGGCCAGCTTGCAAAAACCCTCCTGTAAATCGGTCCAGTAGTTTTTTAGTCTATAGAGGACACACATACGAAAATTGCCTTTTATATATGTAGATTCATTTTGATATTCTTGTTTAACAATTGATGAGAAGACTTGGATTGCATTACATTTAAATTCTTAAGTCGGCAATGCTTGTTCTGTGTCTCCTATTTAATATGATACAATCGTTTCGTTTCTAGTAGAAACTGAATATTATTAGGAGATTTTTTGGGATATGCAGTATTTGAAAAATTTATTTCATCATCTACTTTCTTCACAGAATTTTACAATCTATAATTTCAATTAATTGATTAACATATAGTAATTTTTATTTTCCTCAATGTTTCGCTTCACATGTTAGTCAGTCAATAACGTCTCAAATGTTGTATACCATAGAATTGCATTTTTGTAAGATTTTTAAACGAATTTCTTTTGTTTAAACCATTTACAGCACGTATAAACCTCATAGTATATTTTCCCATTTAATGTTCGTTATCATTCCAAGAGTGTACCATACCTGCTATTTCGACGTAGCCGATTAGTATGGATGGTGTAAACCCCTCATGGCAACTTCCAGAGAGCAGTTTCCCCTTGCCTTTCCCATTATGAAATTGTCTGTTATATAGTGTGTGTGTGTGGATGATTATGATGCTGTCACCAGACAGCGTAGCATTCCAGCCAACTCCTCCCCCCCCCCCCCTATTTTTAGACCAAGCCACGTAATTTATGGGCGCTCCCTATTTTATTCCAATCTCTGACGCCCTTACCCACAAAACTTTTTTCTTATTTTTGTGTGGGTGAAATCGAGTGCCAACATGTTGTGATGATCATCTTTTCGCTTCCGCGCTGTGTTACTAGGAAGTCTATCAACATTCTTGCGAGCTTTGTATTCAATATACACATTTGTACACCCCCAGCACTCTCTTCACCCTCCTCCTGTCTCCCAATCAACCCGAATTCAGCTCCTTTATTATATCAGCTAATGGAAGTGTTCTGTAGTAATTCCCCAAAAATTTCTAGCTGCCCTTTGCACACCAATTAATGTGTTTGATACCAAAAATTACTAAACTGCAATTTTACTAATGTTTGTTTCGTGCTATTGTGGCATTTATTGGAGTACTTTTTTTTTTCTTTCTATACCGGAAAATTTCACTTTTTAAATGTCTATAATAACCATAAACATATCATTACTTATCTTGATTGGTCCTTACGTTACTTACAAACCTAGAACTAACTCTGGAGTTAAGTATCTGGATGAAATTTGTTATTATTTCAGTTTGACAAGGAGAAACTGCTTTATGAAACAAAAGAATAGAATAAAAGACAGCACTGATATTGAATTTAGAATCACTTAGTAGGTAGAAAAATATCTATCTCTAAAAGAAAAAAACTTGAGAAAAGGTGTTGTTGCCGTCCTACTCACTGTGGGAGAAACAGCATCTATTTCAGTTCTAATTGTATTTTATTTAATGAGTGAATTTGGGAATTAACTGAATTGAATAAGCTGGTGTCATAACTGAGAACAGAAGAGGTAAGATTCAGACAAAGCCATGTGATCGTTACAAAACGGAAGTAAAATTTTTATTTCTAGTTTTTTGTCGAGATGATGTTTAGAAAAGGCTTGGGCAAAATATATCGATGTATCGATATTTTTTCATAAAATAATCGATATTTTTTGTTGATATTTTTATTCTGGATACATCAAAAATCGAATATTTTTATTTGGAGTATCAATTTAAGTACCAGTTCCATATTTTTGTAAGAACGCAAATCAGTATCCAATTTCATGTGTTCCTTGTATTGGATAAATACAAAAATACGTACATAATTGATCTGAACGCGTCTTTAAAAGTGAATTCGTCGTAATTTAACTGTTTTTTCATCAAAGGTTAACAGGTTAAAAAAGATGTTAAATTTTAACAAGTTTACGTTTACGACAAAGTCATTTTTTGTCAAGATATTAGAATATTAACAGTTGGATTGTTTTTAATCAGTTGATTAAGCATCCATGTTGCGAAGTTGAGGGATGACGTAATTAACAGCTTCTGTTTTCAATTGATTTTTTCACTGATGATTAGAAGTTAATGCGTTGAAGAAGTACGTGATATGCGAAGCCCCTTCTGTGTCATCTGACAGTTGACTTCGCGGACCCGACAACAGGAGTAGATTTACATCAGAAGAATATTGTTTTTATTGATTGTTAAAATAGATCAATTAATATAAATTTCTATAATTTCCACATTTTTTTAATTTTCCGAATTTTCTTAAATATTTCGATATATTTTTATAATATGTTTTTAGAAAATTACTTGCTTTAGGCATAAATATCGATACATCAACATATCGATATTTTCACTCGAAACATATTAATACTGTTTATAAATATCGAAACGATATTTATCGATATATTTATCATTTGCCCATTCCATTTTACAGTAAGAATTTTGGTAAAAATAGTACATGGCTGTGAGCACCTTGAACTGGATTTGTGAACGTCGTTACTGCTTCATCAGCGGGTTTCACCTATTAGCACGTGAGCTGCTGCGAGTCGAGTCGCTTAGCAAACCACAAGGCTGCTTGGCTCCCTACCTGCGCTCAGAGACAAGAACGGAGTACGCCGACACAAGATCGCCAAACTGAGCGCTAATAGCATAAGCTCATTTAGGAGAGGCAAGCCTGCCTCGCTGCCGGAGGCTCATATCGTCTTGCATCAGGCATCTCTGTGAGTAGGGAACATATACACTATCGCCATCTGGAGATCTGTACCACAAACATTTTATTTGAAACTTACTCCTGATATACTAAACGCTAATGGAGTAATTTCATGCATCTAGAACTAGAACAAATTGCGATGAAAATAGCTGAAGTGTTTACCTGAAACACTGAAAGAAATTAAAATTAGTAAACAGACGTAAATTAGTCGGGAAATTCCTTTCAAAGAATTTCACGTGAAAATCAAATAAATTAGTTAAATGTAGGTGAGCAGCGGCTGGTAAGCTCCATCGCAATTAAGCTCAATTACTTAATCTTAGTATTGCCGGAAAACACTTCTCTCAGCAATTTATGAAACAATCTTCTACGGAAATAAGACTAAAATTTCCAAAAAACATTTATTCACTATTTTTGTGGGTAATTAATTTTCTTGAAATGAACAACTTTGTCAGAGGATTAAACCTTTTCTGAGAAAATCAGCGATTTCAAAACATTTCATATCATAAACAGGCCAAATGCAGTATTAAAGAGTATTACGAGAAAATATGATTTTTTCGTATAACCAATATTTAAAATTTGAGGATACAAAACATATATTGATATCAGGTATAGTTCCTGTGTAAGATATATAATAATTGAGCCGTTTTACAGTGTTGAGGAAATATGGGTTGGGAAGAATTAAGGCATCAGTGTCTTCGTAAATTGTTTAAAGTAATTTAATGTGGTGAATCAGTGTACCAGATCGCTCAAGAGTCATATAATATTCCGAACATATCGCTGAAGGTGCGGCGTCGGTAGAAGGAAGTTGTTTTTCAGGTATACCCGAACACTTGTGAACCGCCGAAGACAATAACACCTTTCAGTGGACGAAGTGACTGCAGAGCTCCAAAAATAAACGTAAGGTTTGTCCGTGTAATGGATTCTAGCACGAAGCATTTTGTAATGGTGGTTAGGGATCAAACGTCTGCCGACATCCGACTCTCTTACTGGACATTCTAGGTTAATAAAAAGGTAACTGATGGAATATCAATATGCACAGAAAGAAAGAAGTGAAACTTCTATGTATTTTTCTGCATATTTTTTCCTGAGTATTTTTTTGTTTTTGTTTATTTTATCTGTGTATTTTCTTAAAGGTTTGATATTTCTTACGCACTCGAATGGACGTTCTGCACAGTAAATAGGAACATTGTCAAAGCTATTATCGAAAAAAAATGAAACGAATATAAATAAACTAAAATATCTGATGCGTGTATTAGCGCGTATTAATGGCGCGTAATATACCATTTCCCACCGTCGCATAATTTTCAGGGAGTGTTAAAGCAACGTAACCTTTAACATTTTTATACCGTATAGCTGCACTCGTGTAGCATGTATATTCATTCTTATACTTAACTACCTCAAAACGATGTGGCGACTACTGACCGTTTATTATGAACTTAAGTGGCGACGGACACTATCGTGGTTGCTCGCAACAACGTTTCGTTAGTTATGCGCATTCGCTCTTAACTCCTAACACTAACAAGATTTCCTTACCAAGTGCCTCCCCCCCCCACACACACACAAAAAAAATAACAAAGAAAACTTCAAGTCACCATTATCCAGAAAACTGTCTTTTTCTGGGGATGTCTCAAGCCTTGTAATACGATAATGCTATATTATTTTTCTGCAAGGAACTTATGTAGTTTTTTGTTTCGTTTTATCATTGTGAGGAAATAATCCGCACATTGGTCGTTTACTTCCTGAAGATAAGGACAGAAAGGAAACGGAGCAAAATCGTGATACCGCAGGGGAGTGTGAATGATCTATCCCGGCTATCCGTTAGCTGAGACAGAGCTGTCGGTTTCGTTGGCGGAGTCGACGACAGTGCCAACAGAGACAAGGGAAGGCGTCTTCTGACAACACAGCCAGATAAAAAAGTAAAATAAAGAAAATCTAATGTTAAGTGTTTTTTTGCAAGAAAAATGTTACAAAGTGAAAAAAAGTCATTCGACCTTGGACCAACCGGAGTTAGTTGCCTCCTTGTACAGTTTCTACAAACACCACAACAGTAAACACACACACATTACCGGCTACCGTATTCGAAGGCGGTAACACATCGTCTATAAAACGTAGTCCGCTGCAAATAATTTGAAAAAAAAAATGTAATTAGTTCTCTTTGACTTACACCAATAGATATTCTTATGTTGTATCAAATTTATTCAGTCTTTGTTATGTGATAAAATCAGAAACTTTTTCCTGTTTGAATTAACAGTTCGTTTGATATACCTAAAGATGTTCAGTAAACTTCTAAGCATTTTTATTTAATTAAATGTTCATTTTATCATTACTATTCCTTCTGAAACCATTATAAAATTACAAATACAGCCATTTGAATACGGGTTATCCTTTACCGATCATGTCAAAATCAGTGTTAGGTATCATATAAATCTAACAAACCACCTCGATTTATTTCGTTGGCAACTATCTCATGTGTATACGTGCTTGTTGTACTTAAGTAATGATGCTGGAATAAAACGTTTAATGCTTTTTCTATGATTGTCAAAGGAAATTCTACTGGCGAAGAAGTGTAAAGAATACCTGGCAGTTAGTCGCATTTGTCCTGAACACTATAATTTGTTACTAGTTTCCCGGCGGAAAATTCTTTTAATCTACAAACACCTTATCTGACACAAATGTTTTGAACCATCAGGATCTCGTTTTTATTTCTACTTTATTTTCATAGATTCCTATTTTAAGAAACACTAAATACTACATTTTATTTATTTTCTTTTTTTATCTAACTAAACGAAGTGAAAACTCTGTTTCTTTTCCATTGATAAAAATTATAACCTTTATCCTTAAATAATTACCATGTTTGGAATAGATATTTTAGGAAGAGCACTCTCATTAGATACAACTATTTAAAGAAAGTAAACAAATCGCATAAAAGTACGTTTTTTTCATAAAGATGTGAGTGTTATCAAAGAAGTCATCAATTGAAGAACAGATACCGTTTACCGTCATCAGGCAATGTAGCCAGGAGTGATTTATGTTCGGCCTTATCGAAGCTATTCATCTCACTTTCAAGCTTTTCATTGGGTCGACTGGTTAGGTGATCGCTGACCTCGGTAACGTAGGGCTAGAGTACTAGCTCCGCGTGCCGAGTGTCGCCGGTTTGAGTCCGGTGGAGGGCATGGGTATTTTTGTAAATGTTGTGTGTGTGCGACCGTCGTATTCGTCGTGTAGTGTCCCTGTGTCCACACTCAGTAGCAACAATAAAAAAAAGTTCAGATGATGTTTCATCTGAAAAAAAAGAAAGATCAAGCCGCTGTAATCACGTGTTTTTGGAAGCATTCCGCCTGTATGTACACCTGTGAAGACTTCATTAGAATGCTTCTGTTCTTAGTCACTGTACAGTTTCATAGAATCCGTCATCGAAATACTGCCAACTGTGATATAACCCGACTTTCCCTTTATTACTTTCCATTTAAAAAATTAAATTTTGTGTAAAGTAAGGTCAGTGGTTTATCTTTGGTAATTACGTGAGACTGTCTAATAAATGTGTCGTATTATGTTCAGTATATAATGTAAAACAGTTTTAAATAATTGTGACAGGCATTTTAAGCATGTTACATTGATTTCATGACCGTGAGTTTTAAATAAAGTTCATTAATTTTCGAAACGTTGATAATTCCTCACAATTAAATTTAAGATTATTTTCATTTCATACCAAGCAGTTTTAAGTAAGCTTTAATTGTTTTTTAATTACAGCTGATTGTATGGGCCATTTTATAGCTTTCTGGAAACGGGTGGTGATGTCTTAGTTTGGGTTGAGAATTTCCTCTGAGTCGTATAAAATGTGGCTCTAATAGCAGCCAGCAGAGTTGCTTGGAACGTTGTTAAGAGGAAGCTTCTCTAATTCTGTCATTCTAGTGCCTTGTTAATCTTCGATTATATATATTTTCAAAGTATTTCTACAATGAAGTGAAACCGAGTGTGGTGGTTTAACGGTTAGCGTTCTGGCCTCGCATTCGGGAGGACGGCGGTTCGAATCCCCGTCCGGGCATCCAGATTTGGGTTTTCCATGGTTTCCCAAATCACTCCAGGCAAATGCCGGGATGCTTCCTTCAAAAGGCCATGGCCGAATTAATTCCCATTCCTTGCCCCCCATTCTTTCCCGTCTGTCAAGACCTCGCTGTTAAGAGACGTTAAGCAGTTAAAACAAAACAAAAAAATGAAGTGAAATTTCTCATTTATAGTAACTTTTTCATCATAGTCAAAGAAAGTTAATTATTCAATGGGGACTAATATTCTCTTGGAGATCGTTTTTGCAATTTTCAACTTTTATCAACTTTGTTAAAACTCAAATCATATTCATTACAAAGTTATATCTCATGTAAACTCGTGCTACCAGGATCTAAAATATTACGAATAACATTACACCATCTCTGGGGATCTAAAAGTCCTCAAAGCGATCTTCAAAATTTATCTGGAAAAATCAGGTTTATTTAAAATCACAGCAACCTGAAATACAATCACACAGATTAAAAATGTCTGGGAAAACTACAAAAAAATGAAAATCTGATTAAGGACCACATAAAAGAATAAATCGTCTTATTTTCCCTTTCCAGAGTCAAAGACTTCAATCAGTTTTAAATATTTTAGCACATGTTTTCTCTTCTGGCGGTTACCTTGCGACCTATAAACGGCTTGGTTCAGTGGAGGATGGTTTCTAAGAATGTTTTTCTTCAGTGCTATTACAGAATACTTATGGCCACTCCGAGTGGCTTAGGGACGGACGTGAGTTGCTTCTAAATGGACGTGGAGAGGATTCGTGCAGTGGTAGCATTCCTACAAGTTACTTCAAACGCAAACTTCTTTATAACGTTAACACCTTCACTTGTGAACGACGAACGGTAACTTCCATTTATATACATATTCCTGTGGCTTGAAGGTAAAATACATTTACAAAAAAATTATGCGAGATTGAAAACAGAGGAGTGGCTTATATTGGATATCGTGCTTGTTTTTATGACGCTGTTTGTACATCGATAAATATAACAATTAAGTATTCAGTTACAATTTCACCAAAAGTAAACACACTGAATCACGCAAAATGCTATAGTTCCGTTCTCGGTGACGTGTGATGCACATTAAGAGAATACTTCATAAAGGCAAATGTATATATGTGGAAATTTTACAAGATCAAAGGACATTGGTATTTCGCTTGCTATAGGCTTACGTAGGGCAATCAGTATTTTGATGATAACATCGCCAACGATCACTGTGTTCAGTTAAAATGGGAAGTAACTCGGCAATGGCCTTTTCGAATGAACCATCTTGGCATTCAGCTGGAGTGGTTTGAAGAAACTATGGAAACAAAATTTAAATGGCTAGACGGGGATTCGAACCCACTGCCTCCTGAATTCGATGGCAGAGCGTTACCGCTCAGCCACAATGCTCGTGTAGGACGCCAGCGAACATTTTTTTTCTGCTTAGAAGAAGTCGTTTGGTTGCAATGTTAGAGCTTGTATTAGTACTCATGTGTGTTAGAGGACAGAGCTTGTCCTTTAATTAATTTGTTTTAACCGTAAGACCTCAAAAAATAATTTTTCACATGAAGATAGTGAGTACGGTGTTGTTGCTAATACCGTCAGCTATAGTTCTGGAAATTGTAGTAACCATGGAAAAATATGAGAGAACCTCAATTAACAAGTTCAAATATCTATACAGGTTCAAATTTTAAACAGTTTGTATAAAAAAAGGGGGTTTTGTGTGTCTTATTTATCATTATTATTATTTATTTGTATATTTATTGATTACTGAACAATTGCGAAAAAGGTGCGAAATGAACTTATAACCATTTGTAAATCTAAAAATGTCACAAATATACAGTTTATTTTAAATACAAAATGACCAAACAGACGAAAGGTGTATCTACTTTAAAATGAAATAAACAATTCAAAAATTATTAATAAAAACAACATCCCGTCCTACAAATAATGGTCGCTATGCTAAGAAATTTATCGTACTCTGCTAACTCTGAAAACATCATATTTTAAAACGAACATTACTTTACAATACACAATAATTGATATCCAGTTGACTTTATAAAAAGATACCACACAACCAAAAATATGAAATTTAAAAAAAAAGGGACACGCAATAGTACATGGACCCAATGATCACCATTAAGGTCCTCAATTCAATATTCAACTCAATCTGATGTATTGATCAATGCAGTTGTATCTGAAGCATCGCATATGCGCGCGACTAATTTTGCTCAGCTTGGTATTTATTGTCCGGTAGTGAAACTCTTATCGGGTGAAGCTATCCACTCAGGGCGTCATTTGGGTGGTCTGTTCGAGAAAAATATTCATGTGCAAACACTCGTCGCTTAAGTTCGAGGAAATTTTATTACCGTAAAATAGTGTGCAGGCCTCGAAGTCGTCGACTCATCAATCCGTCCTCACCCACACAGCACCACTGGATCAGAGTATAAAATGAAAGTAATTCTGATATCCACTTTCAAACTCAAGTCTGGTCGCTTATTACTGTAAGCCACCAGCGTGGTAACTCGACCGCCTAACACACCGCTCGAGAACCAAGTCGTCGATTTCTGCCGCCACAGCTGGTTTTTTTTATATTATCTCTCAGACGCGTTTCGCCTCCTCTGAATGGGGCATCATCAGTGACTGTGAATGTAAACATGTATTGTTAATACAAAGTTTACAAACATTACTATATACAATTAAATATTTACAAGGTACATTCTATTTACGAATTTTTGGTTATGACAATTACATATTGATCAGGAACAGCTCTCCTTGCATGTTTTGTGTAGCCTGATTTGGTGTTAGTTTTCTCATCACTCCTATTCCACTTTTGAGGTCAGTATTGTAATGTGTTTCTTGCTTTTTGCACTTTTTCTTATATTGAATATCACAAATCACATTCCTCACTATTTACATTTGTGTACAGTTGTGCCAACTTCTTTTTCGTTATGTTGTAACATTTGTGTCTATGTTGTTATTAAATTATATCTCTTTTTGTGTATTGTAAGTGATGTGATTTACTGCTTTGTGTATTCTCTTCGTTTGTCAGGATTATTCTTCAGTGTTTGGAACAGTGTTTCATTTGTTAAATGCGTGAATTCGTTAAGTACATTTTGCTTTAATCCGATGACTTTGTGGTCTTCTTTCGTCAAAATCGCCATTAGTATGCACTCCATATGTGGACAGTATTTTACAAAAAAAAAAACAATAACAAATTCTTAAAAAAATTCTTATTGTTGGAAACATTTTCTCTCTCCCAGTCGCTCACGGGATTGCCAGGGCACCTTTATCGTGATTGGTGCGATGACCTCGTGTTATTCCGTCGAAACTCGTTGCTGTTCGTAAATTCTGCTGCTTGGTGTCGGTCACAAATCAGACTGACATGTTAGGCCAAGCGTGCTTTCAGCTGAAAGGGTTGGAGACGCTGACCACCCTGCTTGTGTGTTGACAAAGAGAGAGAGCTCTCTCTTCTATTGTGAAGCAAGGTATACCCCACTGGGTCCTTGGAAGTGTATCCCCGACGAACGATGACCAAGAATTGTTCTGTTATGCATCAAGGAAAACAGATTTTCACGCACACATAGTGGAAGATACTAACTGTCAAACAATTGTATGATAGGCATAAGGCTTATCATTACAAGTTTTTCCGTGCAGAAGTTGTTTCAAATAAAATTTTCATATTCATTGCGAGAATTTGTTTTATTATTAAAAATACTAGCTACAGTTATCCTTGCTTCTTTGGGATTTTCTTCAATCATATAACCAAATAATTCTGTTGGAAGAACTTCCTTTGATACCTAACAGGATTGTTTCACTCAGGCAACACTTGATCAGTTTTGTCAATAACGGCGTGTTTGTGCTTTTTACGCTCTTTAGTGAGATCATAACGGTCTTACCGGCCATACTGCAGTCTCTGCTTCTTCTGCTTGCCGCTCACTAATGTGTTGTTCACTCGCTTGTTCTAGCTGACTTTCACGAACATCACTGATCGCTAAACTACTTAGTTCATTTCGATTTCTTCTTTCTTCAGAAGTTTCTCTATGTCCGCTTGCTGAGTGTCTCTCAATCTATTCACTCTCTTCTGTTGTGAAGTTCATCTGTTTAATCTCTTCACTGTTCTTTCTGCTTCCTTCTTTTCGATTCACGATTTTTAAGTTTTGGCTTCCTGTTAAATGTTGACATTACTTAAGACACTAACATTCCACCTAATAAGTATTCACTACCTTAAGGAATTCACTTTAAGTTATTTCGCTTAAAAAGTTTTCACTGAAATTTATTTCACTTTCTATTACCTTCTGTTTTAATTTAATTTAATTCCAAAAGTATACTGACACATGCTTCTCGCCATTGCCTATATGTATCTTCTGAACTGGAAAGCTGACTGTTGCCTATACCACGATTAAAACTATTAACTTTTGACATAATGTAAGTTGCTATTTTTTATTTTTTACTGAAGGCCTAGTATTGAGATCATTATTTCAGCCACATTTAACTGTGACAGCCGTTCAAACGTTGCAATGTGGATATGAATCACGAAAAAAAAAGTAACGATTCGTTAGGAATTTGTGTAAAGTTTACATGGCGATGCATGACGTCACTAACATGTGATACAGTGACAGAATTAATTCGCACGTGATTGGAGCTTTTAGTTTTTTGCGGCAATATTTGCGGATTTTGTGGTTGTGTTGGTACTGAAACCTTTTGCTGCAATATAAGGCAGGAGGAATTGCGTTGAGCGTTATTTTAGAATAATGGAGGAAGACAACTGAAATTTTTGCTACAGCTTAAGGCACTAGGAATGGAATTGAGCGTTATACACTGCACTGCTAGTGAATAACTGCCAGAAAATTCCGTTCAACCCAACATTTTCGACGGGCTTTGAGGCCAGTTAAATGTAAATGCTATTCGCCTGTTTCACAGTACTCTTTGTTTATGTTCTTCTTCTCACCCAGTATACCAGGTTTCACGTATTATTTCTCCAATTGTATTTTTAAGAAAACATATTAATGTGGGGCGGTGCGAAAATAATTGAAAAAGCGTCTGAGAATCCAACTGCTAATTATATTCGCGTCAAATTCACTTTCGTCCTGTTAGGCTACCAACTCTGATATTTACAGTAATATATAATGCATTGGACAGGGTATGTAAAGAATTATATAGAATTTGCACTTGTGCACGCCCTAAAAATAAAGAAAATCAGAAAGGATTTCTTCTCATGTAATGCAAAATCAGTATTTATTATATTTTGTGAGTAACAATGGAGGCAAAAATATGAAATTCTTCTGAAGCGTGATTACAGATATAAGAGAAAGTAATACATCTCTTTGTGAAGATAAAAAAAAGAGTTAGAGGGCATGTTCGTAAATTAATATTAAGCTCTCTCTGAACTGGAATTCAAACGAGAATATTAGCCGTACAATTTAATTAACTTAGTAACAGATCTCAAATGCCAGGACTACATTCCAGTTAGAGATAAAAAACTCAGGATATTAAAGTGAAGGATTTTACTTCTATTCCTTGCATATTACTGGGCTTGATTAAGAGAAAACGGCTATACAGCAGAGTAATTGCTCCATCTTGGTCGCTATTGAGTCAGGATTTGAGGTTAAATTAATACTCGATGGGGGGAAGCATTGAGCAGAGGAGGAAGCAACGAAATTATCCAGAGCCGAGGGTTGGCCCGATACCACTCCACTCACGTTCACACAAACACATGCTTGTACAGCGGTTTAGAGGGTCTGGCGACAGTACAGGGGAATACTCCGAAAGAGCAGAAATAGCCTCTCGATACGAAAGCAAAAATATCTGGCGCGGAAGGAAGCTGATAGCGGGAACCGATGAAGACATTCACCGTGACCTGCCGTAATCAACTCTTCCCAGAGCAGTTTCCCTTCTGACTGACTGCTGGAGTCTCCTATGTATTCCAGGAGGAACTTCGTGAAGCTTTCGGATGTCCGCTGCAGTCGAATCCAAGAGAGAGAGTTACCGCCTGGGTTCGCTATAAAATATGGAGGAATACATATCGTTCAATTGGCCATCTGGACACTAAAATACATCTAACTAGGTTCAGAAACACAATTGAAACAGTGAAAGTATTAACTTTAAACATAAACTTAGCCAACTTACTTTCTTACTGCGATGCAGGGACGAAGATGTCTTACCATCATTTCTGAAGATCCGACATCACATTGGAACAAGAAAAGCAGCACGGATTCTGCGGAAGACAGGATTTATGCTTCTAGCCCAGTCAATAAAGGGCCAAAGCTGAATTTTCTCCCAGTAGTAGATCACTATTAGAGAGTCATTTTTTCAAAAGTCCCCGAAAATTCCAATGGAGCTTCCCCCCCTACCCCCCTTTAAGTTTAAAATGTAGAGTTTTACGCAATCGCATATAACTTTTTAACCAAAAGTTTATTAAGGTTATATTACTTACAGTTTTATTCCCTGATAAATATTCTACAACTTTTATAATAACATAATTTATTATATGTGCAGCAGTTTTCCCGTAAATTAACGAAATGTTGTAAAAAAACTATTTTTTTGCCACCTATCTACGTTTTTGCAAAACCATATTTTTATTCGTCACCAAATGAAAAAAATGCTTCGAATGAAAGTTGTAGCTCATATATTCCTGAGTACATCGGTGTATAAACATATACAGTTATGTGTATTACTCTACTAGTAATATAGAAAACAGTAGCTGGGTTTTGAGCGCGTGAGCGCCCGGGAGTCGGCGGGCAGCGTGAGCCGGCCGCGCCCTTTGTGTAAGAGGAAGAATAAAGGTGCTATAATTTCCAGAAATACTGGTCTGGGACGTGGACTGACATGTGCATCGAAGAGGGTTTGATGCATCCCATGAAATCCGTTGGGGGCCTAACTCATGGACGAGGCATAACCGACAGCACTCTATCGAAATGGGTCCTCGGAACACAATTTTTCTTAAAAATTTATGATGCTGTGGAAGCTTATTTTGGGACATCAATTCAGTACAATGAGCAGCATGTTGAACTTCGCGTATCTAGACGAGAAAGAGATTTGTCGGACCTGCAAACATTTACAACATGGTTCCAAACACACAATCCTTTTACAAAACTATCAGGTGAATTAGTTTCATTGACATCTGGATTCGTGTGTGATGACTCAATAAACTACGATGAAGCTTATGGTTTGGTAACTGCTTTACGTCTCTTTTTAACATCGAGGTCTTTAGAGACGGGAAAGGATGGGGGGCAAGGATGGGGGCAAGGAATGGGAAGGAATTAGGCCATGGCCTTTTGAAGGAAGCATCCCGGCATTTGCCTGGAGTGATTTGGGGATACCATGATGAAGCTTATGATGTCGGTCTCTCAGCCATATCCAAAATGAAGGGAACTAACTTTCATGATATTAAACTTCACAGGAAGGATATGGTTAAGACTCAAGCAGTGCAGAAGTCAGCATTGGTACGATCAAAAGAAGTTTGTGTGAACTCCCAACAACGTTTTAACCGTATTTTGTGTGTGTGTGCGACAGTCCCGGAAAATTGAAGACTTGCTTGGAATTCGAACTGGCTCCTCGACCACCTGCTTTGTTTGATGATGTATCCTTACGAAAAGGAACAAAATCGTCACTGATGAAGGTATTTGAAGAAGGTGTCATCGACGTA
Organism: Vandiemenella viatica; assembly: GCA_031002005.1. NCBI lineage: Eukaryota > Metazoa > Arthropoda > Insecta > Orthoptera > Morabidae > Vandiemenella > Vandiemenella viatica. The sequence goes on from JARYHS010011408.1 coordinate 66,717,742, forward strand.
ACGGACCAAAATGGTGCAACTTATGTTTTGGACGGGGGATTTCTTCTACACAAAGTAGCGTGGCCAAGAAATTGTTCCTATGGCGTCATCTTAGAAACTTACTGTACATATGTTGTAAATAAATATGGATCTAATTCAATTGTAGTATTTGATGGTTATCCAGACGAGCCAACAACGAAAAATGAAGAGCAAAACAGAAGAGCAGCCAAAAGATCTTCACCTGACATAGTATTTGATGAAAACACAATTTGTGTTACTGTAAAAGAGGAGTTTTTAGGAAATACTAGTAACAAGAGAAAACTGGTACTAGCTTTGGCATCTGAATTCAGAAAACGAGGACTACAAGTTGTTACAGCGGAAGATGATGCTGATGTGCACATTGTTATGACAGCAATTCAACAGCAGAGAAGTGACTGTAAGGTATTTGTCGTTGGAACCGATACCGACTTAATAGTATTACTTACGGCACTGGCTCCTGAAAGTACTTGTATATACTTCTGTACAGAGATAGGGGGTGCAGTTCCATTAACAGTGTACTACAGAATCGCCACTCTCATAGAAAAGTTTGGAGATCAACGTCAGTTACTTCTGTTTTGTCACGCTATGACCGGATGTGATACCACATCCAGCATGTATGGAATGGGCAAATTAAAAGCGATAGAATTGCTCAGATTGAAACCTGATATGCAGAATACAGCGAGGAAGTTTTTGGATGATTCTACAACAAGAGAGGACCTTTTGATTTCTGGTGAGAAATTTGTTTTATGTTTTTATGGGTTAGAGAAATATTCAAATTTGAATGAAGCCCGTTACTACAAGTTCTTGACAGTAACAAAGAAAAGTTCCCTTAGATCAAATTTTCATCTAGCAACATTACCTCCAACGTCTGAGGCATGTCGTGAACATTCGCTGAGAGTATTTTTGCAAGTTCAAAAATGGTTAGGTAATACTCTTGATGCTACAAACTGGGGTTGGAAAATTGAAAACGTGAAAGAAATGAGAGGTACCAAAAGAACATTGAAACCAATTCCTACCTCGAAGCCATTTGCTCCAAACGAACTGCTGTACTTAGTGTCATGTTCTTGTAAACAAGGATGCGGACAATACTGTGGATGTAGAAAAGTGAATCTGAGTTGCACTGCAATGTGTGAACACTGTAGTGGCTTATCTTGCCTAAATTCACACCTGTATTCAGAAGAAGAAGATGAATTTCCTCATACAGATTAATATGTAACCGTTATCAAAGAGACATGCTTCTAAACATAAAATAAGTTTTATGAGTTACAATAATCATGACTTTTAAATATTAAATCGGAGTATATAATATCTGTGGTGGGTGGGAGGTCCGTGATGCTGTTTTAAAACACATGTAATTTAAAACAGCTGCCGGTTTAGCAGGTCCGGGACACGGCGGGTCCATAGGTGGTGGATAATGGAATGGCCTGATATAACAAGGCTAGGTTAAATCTCCCGAACCAAAACTGGCATACAAATGTGTACAATAATTAATTATGAATAAAATTAAAATCTTTAATTCAAATATGTTACAATCAGAAAAACAAATTTTACTTCTCATATCACTCTAATGTTATTTTGATTATACACAAATATTTACTAAATTACAAATTAAAGGTCGGCACACTATGGGCTAGTACGAGTATAAGTGTTAAAAATAGATGTTATAATTACAGTATTAACTAATTGAATAGGCATATGAGGATAAGGCGCCTTTCGCCTACGCCCGCCGACTCCCGAGCGCTCTCGCGCTCAAAGCCTAGCTACTGTTTTCTATGTTACTAGTAGAGTAATACACATAACTGTGTATGTTTATACACCGATGTACTCAGGAAAATATATGCTACAACTTTTATTTGAAGCATTTTTTCATTTGGCGAAGAATAAAAGTATGGTTTTGCAAAAACGTAGATAGGTGGCAAAAAAATATTGTTTTTTTACAACATTTCGTTAATTTACGGGAAAACTGCTGCACTTATCATAAATTATGTTATTATAAAAGTTGTAGAATATTTATCAGGGAATAAAACTGTAACAAACGTTTGGTTAAAAAGTTGTATGCGATGCGTAAAACTCTACATTTTTAAACTTAAAGGGGGGGTAGGGAGGCAAGCTCCATTGGAATTTTCGGGGACTTTTCAGAAAATAATCCTCTCATCAAGGTCTATCAACCTTGAAAAAATCAGCTTTACCAGAAAGAGTTCCGACACAAAACCTTTATTGACTGGGCTATTCTGCGCGAAAGGATACGACAGACGCGATCGGAGCTGGCTCACTTAGAAGGTAACTTATACAAACTACATCTATGGTTATCCGCACATCTCGAAGCTCCTGATTGGAATACGTTGGATTCAGTTTCATCGAATTACGCGCTGCAAGTGCTGAATAATACTAGAGAGGCACAGATTTGTAAATTTCAAAAATTCAAGGCAGAACAACAACAACAACATACTAAAATTCCGCAACTGGCCCATACAGTGGTAAATCTCACGGACGGGGAACTAGATAAAGCAACAATATCTTTGCTATCGAAAGGTCTTAATTTTGCCCCGGTACCCACACATTTGCCAACTTTAGATATCATAGCGGGCGTTGAGAGTGCCATTGTGGGGTTAGAACCCGATCAGGCAAATAACATCCGACAGGAGACAGCTCGCATTCTTGCCCACGCAAAACTACCACGTAGCAATCTATCTAGCGAAGAAAGATCAGCCTTGCGGGTATTACGGCAACGTGATGATATTGTGGTTCTCCCAGCTGACAAGGGGTGTGCAACCGTAGTAATGAAAGCACTGGACTACCACAATAAGATTACGAACTTGCTGGCAGACAAGACCTACGAACCATTAAGCAGAAACCCACTACAGAAGATTAGGACAGAGGTGGCCCGAAGAGTTAACACCTTCAAAGCGATTGAGCAGGAGGACAAGAAAAACCTAAAAAGAAACAATTGCATGATGCCTAGGTTCTATGGATTGCCCAAAGTGCACAAAGAAGAGGTTCCCTTACGTCCGATTGTGAGCGCGGTCAACTCACCTACTCATCCACTTGCGCGGTATGTTGCCAATAAATTGAAACATCTCACGGAAGATATCAGATCAGCTGTAAAGAACTCAGCTCACTTTATACAAATTATTGATGATCTGACGCTAGAGAAGACTGATGTCATGGTGAGTTTCGATATTGTCTCATTATTCACTAATGTGCCGGTAGACGAAGCCGTTGCTGTAATACGTGCTAAACTTCTTGCACAAGGAAAGTCTACTGAGTGGGCTGACCTGACAGAGTTCTGCCTTAAGTCAACTGTGTTCCAGTACGGTGGTCAACTTTATGCTCAAGTTGAAGGTGTGGCAATGGGCTCGCCACTTTCACCTGTAGCTGCCAACATTTTCATGGAATCATTCGAGATGAAGGTGCTTAACAACGTGCGCCTAAACCTACAAAGTGGATCCGTTACGTTGACGACACTTTTGTCATCTGGCCTCACGGTAAGGAGAGTTTGCAAGAGTTCTTAAACCACCTGAATAGTGCCCACCCAAGAATTCAGTTCACTATGGTTGTGGAAGAAAATGGACAACTGCCATTTCTCGATGTCCTTGTTCACAAGCGAGGCGATGGAAGTTTGGGTCACACTGTGTATCGCAAGGCGACCCACACTAATAGGTATCTGCACGCCATGTCGCACCATCATCCGGCAACGAAGAGAGGCGTATTGACATCACTCAAGAGCTAAGACAGTATGTGACTCGGAAAGTCTGAATGAAGAAATGGAGACACTTACAAAAATATTCCAAGCCAACGGCTATAGTGAATCCGAGATCAGGAAGGTTTTAAGACCAAAAAAACCTATGGGAGACGTCAACTTATCCCATGATATTAATGTGCCAACAAAATTCGCCTGTCTCCCATACATACAGGGTATCACAGACCGGATTGGGAAATTGTTAAAGCGGGTGGAGGTGCGAATAGTATATAAGGCTAACTGCAAACTTGGTCAGTCACTGACAAAGGTAAAAGACAAATTACACTCACACCAGCTTATGGGTGTTTACGAAATCCCCTGCAGTTGTGGCAGTGTTTATATCGGCGAGACAGGTCGCACTGTGGCGGAGAGACTTAAAGAACATATCCGCCACTACAAATATAACAACAGTGACAAATCCGCCGTAGTCCGCCATGCTATTAATACCGGGCATGAAGTAAAATTTCAAGAAGCGAGGCTACTGTGGAGAGAAGACCAGTGGTGGCCCCGACGGGCGAAAGAGGCAGCAGAAATTTTAAAAAACACCAACAACATCAACGAAGATAGCGGCCTCTTACTCTGCGATGCTTGGCGCTCGTTGCTATGTCAACATAAACAGTAGCTCTGACGAAGGCTGGAGGATAGCAGCCGAAAGCTTAGGTAATGAAATAAACAACGCGGCAAAACCCGAAAGTCAATTAATCATGAATATTGAAAGTAGTTGTTAATAAGTAGGATCAGTAGGAATTTTTCGAAAATTTGTACATATATATAACCTACTTCTAGTGTTGATATATCAGTCGTGGATGTTCAAACTGTCAATTATTTCCTGATTTAGTTGATATTGCATTCATGGTGAGTTATATTGATAGTTGCTATTGTGTTGTTTTTTTTTTTTTTTTAAATTGATTAATGTCTCTTAACAGCGAGGTCTTTAGAGACGGGAAAGGATGGAGAGGCAAGGAATGGGAAGGAATTCGGCCATGGCCTTTTGAATGAAGCATCCCGGAATTTGCCTGGAGTGATTTGGGAAACCATGGAAAACCAAAATCTGGATGCCCGGACGCGGATTCGAACCGGCGTCCTCCCGAATGCGAGGCGAGAACGCTAATTGCTATTGTTATCATTACTTTTCCTATAATGTTTTATTTAGTGAACAAGCGACAGCGGGCCAGTTTAGCCACTAGATGCTAGATAAAAATGTAAATGGACCTTATAGTTTGCAATTAAATCGACCAAATTACCGGCACTTAAGAAATTCTACTCCCGTAGGGTTCATATTGAGGGACTGCATAAAAAAATAAAACAATGGCCATTACTTCGATTATTTTAGAAATTTCTCAGACAATTTTTGTAGCTGCAGCCAGTAACGATTTAAAACAAAGTATGGTTTATATGCACTGTCCATCTTACTAAGTAAACTGATTTTTGTTTTTTTAGGTATTGCAGACAGAGGCCAGTCATTCTATCCGTTATCTAAAATTGGGGAAATTTTAGGAGCATGTAAAGATTTATTACAAATGGTTTGATTAATGATTCATCTATTCTTTCGAACGCCATACAAGGATTATTTTTGCAATATCTTTGTAATTTGTAGAGACCCGTCGTATAACTTAATTAATGTAAAACATCCTCTCCAGTTCCTAAAGAATATTAATTTTTTCATAATCCATTAGATCACTTAGAAAAGCCTGATTAATTATCTCATTGCGTCTCAAGTGCGACTAAAAATTCAAAATTTTATACGAAGTTGTTTACAAATTATCTTCTTGTATTCAAGTATGTATTAGCTCTTATTTGAAGAAATCTCTGATATGTACGTAATGTTTTTGTAGCCAGATTGCTATTTTCAAGTTCTGCATTTAAAGTCAGTTACAGTTAGGGATTGCAATCCAGCAAAGCGGGATCCCGCAATCCCGCGGGATCCCACATCATTAGACAATCTGGCGGATCCCGCACAAAATTAAGCGGATCCTCAATCCGCAAAATCCGGCGGAAACGCGTGTCAGTCTGCGTGACTCGCTGACCCACTCGGTCTCTGTCGGATATTTTGCACTGTTTGCCTGTACCCATTTGACTCATGTGAACAAGCGTTTGTTTTTGTCAACCTTCGTCATTCGTAAGTAAATAAATAAACTTTTACGTATTCATCAAAACTTACGTTTGTTTCGAGTACACATTTCTGTCATTTGAGTTATGGTGCGTATTTAGTACGATTTTCTAATTATGTAATTACTTTTTAAGTGACGCACACGTAATCTGAACTACACGGTTACAGCTTTTTATTCACGGTTTCATTATTCCCATTTTCTGTATTTGCAGATAAAGTAATTGTGACAATTTCCTAATTTGCGCTTGAAAATTTGATTATTCGTTGATATGAAACTAACGTTATCGTTATTTTAACGATCACGTACCTATTTATTTAACAGCTATCAAAAGGAAATTGTATATCCTTTGACATATTATTGTTTTGGCCGCTGCCTGAATGCGTTTCTTTGACGAAAGCCGCCTGCTTACATGTGCCGCTTAGGCTTTCGATTAATCCTTCTTCTCCTTGTTATTATTTCGACTAAAGGTAAAAAAAGTTATAATGAAATTTTCACGGGTGCATAGACGAATTGTGTCGTCGGAACAACATACTTCGACGGCTGCCTCCGCTGTCTTCCTCACGTGTGTAGTTTGGTGTGTTTGCAAAGAAATCCGGAGATACAACCTATGATGACTTCACTGCAATCATTCCCCAAGAAAGTCTCCTTTCTTACTAAAAAATAATAATTTCCACTCTAAAAAGTCGTTACGCCACATAAGTAAATCTGAAATTAATTATTTATTTAATTTAATTATTATTTAATTTATTAAGATTTTAAGTAACTATGTTTTAAATCTATGCGTTAAAAACTGTTTGTACCAATCCAGCACGGATCCCGCGGGATCCCGCGGGATTGGCGCTAATCCCGCGTGGATCCCGCGGGATTGAAAACACTGCGGGATTGCAATCCTTAGTTACAGTTACAGTATTTGTTTAAGTTAGTGAAATTCATATCCATAAGAAACGTATATCACAAATTGTAACAGTAGGCAAAAATAGGTCAATTTTACAGTATCCTAATTTAAACTGAAGACTATAAAATCTGATATTTATTTATACCATTTCTTTAAGTATCACTTTAATCAAGTACTAGTGCTTGTGAGAATTACTTGTGGAGATGGGTGGTAAAAACTCTGTATTTACATTTTGGGATAGCACAATTGCTTAGGAGCATTCAGGAAACAAAGTTATGACGCCATTAGCTTAAAATTTTTATCTAGTAGTAAAGAAGATCATTCGAAATCTTCCGAATCAGATAGACATGGAGTATTGTTAGTCGACTTTATGGAAAGAGGGACAACGATCAATAAAGCAGCCTACTGCGCTAGCATGACTAAACTTCGACGTGCAATCCAGAATAAGCGACGTGGTCTGTTGTCGTCTGGAGTGTTGTTGTTGCATGTCAATGCCAGACCCCATACTTCGAAAGAAACGCAAGCTCTAATCAAGAAATTTGGATGGGAACAGCTTGACCACCCACCATACAGCCCGTATTTGGCACCAAGTGATTTCCACTTATTCCGCTACCTAAAGGAGTTACTTGGCGGCAAGCGCTTCGACACAGATGATGAAGTGAAAGAAGCAGTTAAAAACTGGTTATCTTCGCAGGCGGCCGATTTCTACGACTTAGGCATTCAAAAGCTTGTTGAACGATGTGGCAAATGTTTAAATAAGCATGGAAATTATGTAGAAAAATATAGAAATACGCAAGGAATGTAAATAAAACAATTGTTTTTGAAAAAAAATTGATTTTTTTTTTTCTTAACCGGACCTTACTTTTGGAATAACCCTCGTAAATAGTCCACTATACGGTTCAATTTAACATTTTTTTTTTCTCCATAGAAACACGACGTCAACGATACTGTTTACAAGAATACATATAATCCAGCCATTGTATGCAACACTACTTCCACAGACAATACAGTTCTTGGCCGTCGTAAAATTTGGTCGGTGAAAACTACTAAAACTGTTTCTCTGTCTCGGATGATCGCTTTATATAAACTCGATCGAAATTTCTAGAACACTTCAAAAGATTCCGACAGATATTTCTCGAACAATTGAAACATATTAAAAACAATCAGAATTAATACATAAACATTTGACGTACCCCCTTCCACTCTATTGTTCGCCCTCAATAACAATGTCCATTTTGGATCCAGATAAATCCCCCTTTTTTTAATGGCATGCAGCAACTGACACCATATAGCCAGCTCAAGAAGGAAGGGGTGTCGCAGCGATTTAGAAACCTTAGCTGAGTTAAGAGGACGTATTAAGAATTTTAACGATTTTCATTCCAACTCTCTCTCTAAAAGTCTCACAGAAAACCCAAAGAAATTCTGGTCGTATGTACGAAAAGTCAATTGTACCAATAGCAATATACAAGCACTAATTCGTGAAAGTTCAGAGGTTAATGAAAGCCGCGATAAAGCTAACGTACTAAATACTGTATTCAAAAATTCATTTACTGATGAAAATAAGGATAGTGTTCCCGTTTCCCACGCCGTGTCGAGTTGGTGATGGAATCATTACGGATAGATACTGCAGGTATCATAAAGCAATTAGAGCTCCTGAAGTGGGGGAAAGCACCGGGCCCAGATGGAATTCCAATAAGAATATTTTCAGAATATGCGGCGGAAATCGGCCCATTTCTGTCTGATATATTCAGTAAATTATTAGAAGAGCGAAAAGTACCTTCAGACTGGAAAATCGCGCAAGTAACTCCGATTTTCAAGAAAGGTGATCGAAGTGATCCTAGAAACAATCGTCCAATATCTATAACATCTGTTTGTAGTAGGGTTATGGAGCATATTATATGCTCGAACATTATGAAATTTCTAGACGATAATAATTTGCTTACAACAAATCAACACGGATTTCGGAAGAAAAGATCATGTTAAACACAGCTGGCCCTATTTACACACGACGTAATGAAAGTTATTGATGCAGGTTCACAAGTAGATGCCATTTTTTTAGATTTTCAGAAAGCCTTTGACTCTGTGCCACACAACCGCCTTTTAGCGAAGCTACGAGCGTACGGTATATCGGATCAGCTTTGTGAATGGATAAAGTATTTTCTAACTGGTCGGTCGCAGTATGTCGTCGTTGAAGGAGAAAGTTCTTCTAGTCTAGATGTTACATCGGGGGTACCTCAAGGAAGTGTAATAGGACCACTTCCTTTTTAATTTTTATAAACGATCTCGGAGACAAGTGAAAAGCCTTTTTAGATTGTTTGCTGATGATGCGGTTATTTATAGGGAAGTAAGGAATTTGGCCGATTGCTTAGAAATTCAGCGTGATCTGTATATTATTTTGGCTTGGTGCGCTGAGTGGCAACTTACGCTAAATTGTAAAAAGTGCAAGACAATGAGCATAACTAACAAAAAGAATCCAATTGTTCAGAAATACGAGTTAAACAATTAAGTTATTGATATGGTCGATTCTATGAAATATTTTGGAGTAACAGCACAAAGGAACATGAAATGGGACTTACACATTAATTCGTTGGTAGGTAGAGCTAATTCTAGGCTCCGATTCATAGGTCGAATATTGAAAAATTGTAATGAACAAACAAAGGAGATAGCGTACAAATCTCTTGTGCGTCCACATGTGGACTATTGTTGTGCCGTTTGGGATCCGTTTCGTAAGGGGTTGATCGAAAGTATGGAGAGAGTACAGAGAAGAGCCGCTCGATTCGTGACCGCTTGCTACAGTCCTTATGAAAGCGTCACAGAACTGATTAGTAGACTAGGTTGGGAGTCTCTGGTAGATAGACGACGCACGTTTCGTTTAAACTTATTGGTAAACATGCGTACTCCCACTTTCACGCACGAGTGTAGTGAAATACTTCGTCCACCAACCTATTTGAGCCGGAATGACAGGATAGATAAGATTAGAGAAATAAGGTGCCGCAATGATTCTTATATGAATTCTTTTTTCCCTCGTACCATTAGGGATTGGAATGCATAACAAAGAGATTAGCTTTTGTGCTGAGCACCCTCTGCCACCCACAATTTTGTGAATTGCAGAGTATATATGTAGATGTAGATGTAGATGTAGATTATCGTAGCTTCCAGTGAGTCAGTCATCCAGTATATATATTGCACCTTCTAAATATGTACACCACAGGACGGACAGGACATTCACACAGATGCATAATACTTAAACCTAGATGCCCTCGGCCGGACTCGAACCGGCGACCTTCGGCACTCTGGCCCCTACGCTACCGAGGCCAGCAGGTATATCCCTTCCTGGTGTTGTCACGTTAAGGGTCTCTTTCTCCCCGTGGCCGTACTGGTAATTTTTGTCCGCTAACCCTTGTATGTTCAACGCAAGCTGTAATAATTAACATATTTATCTGAGCACTGTCCTAATAGCCTGAAAGCCGTACACTCAAGTATAGAAAATTCTGACTCGACAGCACAGAGCCTCATGCAACTGTTGTAATGTGAAGTGACTAGATGAGCGACGTGAAATTGAAATTCTATCATTATTTTCTGAAAGTAAAGAGATTAAACTTAGATTAAATAAAGTTTTCTGTCCCCTCAAAAAAGTTATAGTAGATCAGTGTAGCATTTACACATTTACGCTATTACCCACCATAATTTCTCACAACCAGGATTGTGACACCATTACTTTAGGGTTGTGTAGGGGGGAGAGTGGAGGTAACGACACCATATAACCCTAGTAAACAGAACCTACTTTCTCGTATAATGTGAATATGTCTTTAAGAATCTTACACTCAATAACGTTTCCTTGAAAGATACATAACAACTAGGTGCAACGTCCCTCGAATAATAAATAACTTTCCGCACTTTACTGAAAGTCGTTTGTTAGTCTGTGACAAAGGGGTTGCGAGGGCGTTCTAGAAACTGTATCCCAGCATCAGATAATTGAAAAACAAGTATAAAACAATTTCAATATACCGACAACAACTCCCTTCTACCGTAAGGAAACAAATTGTAATTGTAATGAAATAACATCTACAACAAGGCAAATTGGGGAAACAATGTCTGCCATATATTTAAAACATGAGTGCCAACAAAACCAAAACACTTTAGATAAAATGTCTGGTTCATTTCATTCAAAGTTCCTTTCATTGTTCAAACATGATTTGTGAGATATTCTCAGCATTCACAGCAATAATATTAATCATTCGGCAAGTTTGTTTTTGTCGACCGAGTTAGGTGGGTGAGAAGTAATGATCGGGGCTAACTTTAGGGAGGACCCTTGATCAGATCCCCATCTGGCCATCTAGATTCTGGTTTTCCATTACTTCCAGAAATCACTCCATGCGAAATTCTGGAATGGTTCCTCCAAAAGGACATGCCTGAATTCCTTCCAGTTCCTTAATCCCTCCCCCTTATTGTCCTTTTTCTGCTTGTAAAGACGTTCCCAGCATTCGCCTTGATGACTGCGGGAAATTGTATGAAATAGCAGTCAGGATAGCTGATACGCAGGGCAAGGTATCGTAACCGGTCCCGTTGTACCTTCCAGATTGAGTGTGTGACTCCTCAGCGCACTGAACAACACTAGCGGGATATCTGGAAGATATTTACATACGTAACATGTATACACATTATAATATTAATACATTATACATTAATAATAAAAGAATGTTCAGTATTTACAGTATTTTAAGTGACTTATTAGTCAAATTATATCAGAAAATAATCAGTAACAGAATTACGTGAAGAATCTGTGCCAAAGATGCTATAACTTCATCGTAGGCTCTGAATAAGGTAAAGAACATCTGAATATTAAAAACGGAATATTTACTACCATACAATATTTTATCTGTAAATCTATACTTAATACTAGAGGAAAAGAATAATATTGTAAGATGAGTTGTAGGAAACACAGCTGGTTGAGTCTAATGATTTGGCTAGACTATAGAATAAGCACTAATTGTGGAGGGAATTAGACACTGCATGCGGTTGGCTCGAGAACGTAACTGAAATTCTTGGAGGTCTGTAAGAAAGTTTAAATTATGCACCTGAGGCGGAGGGAAGTCTGATGGAGAAATAAAAAGAGGAAGATAAATGAAACTGCGGAAAGGAACTGGCGGTTATGGCTGTGCACGGAGGACGGGCAGCCCAGGGCAAACGCAAGAATAAGTGTTCGCCAAGGGGATGAAACACCCGCGGTGGGGAATTTTCTCCCCTCTTTTCCCCTCTGTTATCACTATGCGTGTCAGAAGCAACTTAACATAAGATTCACAGAACATTACTCTCTCCGTTTTATAACCTCATATGATTCAGTTTTTTCTTTTCATACAAAGATTGTAGAGCATTATTTTTTCCGTTGCATCTCTCATTGTGAAACATCCACCATTAACAAAACGCAATAAACGGAGTGATCCTACTAAAGTGGACACCTCCAACATCTTCTCAGCATTTATAGATATAAAGATGTAGTTTTGGCTAAATGATAGAAGTTAACTGGGTTTACAAAATTTCTTAAGACATGTAGGCCTATGTACAGAAAAAATGTAGCAAATATGATTATTTAACTGGAAATAGACTGTACATTTATTTCAGCTGCCTTTCAGAATACGTGATGAAAGGAATTCAGTAGGTGAACGCAGAAACGAAAAGAAAAAAATGTGTATATATGTGTGGATGCGTGCATTAAAGCGACACTATGCGTGATGGGGGCGTTACAACAGGAACATGTAATCCCCAGTGTTATTAGAGCCTGAATACGGTTGTGGTCAATGAACAGTAACCAAATCTGACAGTCTTTATGAAGGAAACGGCACAGTATTCGCATCGAGTGATTTAAGGATTTGATGGCTGAACCGGGGATCGAACATTCGTTCCCTCATAGAAAAGGCCCGAACGTTATTTCTGACCAACTACAGTTGGTTCAGTTAACGTATCTGTTGAACAGAATTTGAAAAATAATAGTCAATTACGATTAACTGATAAATGGTCGCAGGACATATAAGAGTAGTTATTAAGTATACTCGTTCTTCTTCTCTTCAATATCAGCCATCTAAGGATCACGAAAAGTAATCCCGTGTATTCATTTCAATCCTTCTTTTCTTGACTTATAATAGTTCTTCATCCTTTCACTTTGCTGTTTCCTCCTTTCTTGTGTCCATATGTTACTGCATTTCCTCTTCTCCTGGAAACCTTTAAAATTTTGGATCAGTCTCCTAAAAGTTACTCTATCTCATCTTGTTTTAAGTCTTCTGTTATTCGTATCTCGTTAACTAAAGGTTTGGTTTTTTTTTTTTTTTTTTTTTTTTTTTTAGTGGTGGCTAAAATTAACTTGCTATGCTTCCAGTCAGCAAGAATGAAAATTCGTATTGAATAATTATCTTTAACCGTTTCCGCCAAATATCTTTATCCTTCGGTAATCGACTTATTAACTTTCTCGGGATCCAGCCTCTAATGACCTAGACGTCGAAGTCGACGAAGCGTAAAGCCATAAGCAAAAAAAAAAAAATTATCGTCATGATCGATGTACCACATTTTCTCACATGTAACAATCGCCGACTTATATGTTAGCGATGGTGACTCCATACAGCTACTGAATAATGAAAACCTATGTGAGAAGCTAAGCCAATGAGTTCACAACAAAGCTGTCGAAACAGGTACAAAAATTGTCAAGTTCACGACATAACAGTGGAAACAGCACAAAAATGAAAAATAAACTGTTAACTTCAAAAAAATACCCCATTCAAATGGTACCCGAAATTCTCTTGCTGACCGATTTTAAACACAATCACTAATTTCAAACATTGGTCGCCACTGCATGCTGGGAAACAGGTAACTAGATTTCAACAGCCAGTCAAAAAACCATGAAATTTATGTAAGATTGTAGCTTTCAAATCTAAATTGACACATATTCAAATAATTCATTAAAACAGCCTAGTTATTATAAACATCAAAGTAATAAAATAAAATAAAATAAGGTTACTTATACAGGAAAGTATAAAAGGCTTTATACAGTTATAAATTTTGTAAAATCTTATATCGCCGAAATTTCATTGATAGTTTATGCAGTTTACAGGAAACAACAGCAGTTCTCGTTGTTACAGCAAAAAAAAGGAAATGTAATACAAGTAATGAAACAGTAAACACATTTACTTATTTCAATTTTCTAAAAATGTGAATCTCCACCTAGGTTTATTTTTCTGCCTAGTCTGCCTGTTTAAACTATCACATACCCAGAGTTTATCGAGAGAACTGTACTTATTGCTCCATACAGGTCTGAAGATGCGATGTTCCTGTCATGAAATTAACTGTATAATTTATGCGGTCTCATCACAATGTTTTCGTTTACCACGAAATCTAGCACCATTAGTTTCTTTGGATCGTTTTGTCAGTAGAATTCGCCCAGTTCATTATGGAAACAGACTTTGAACCTGCATTTGTTATTTTTACATGGATGTGAGTTTGTTTTTACCCTAATGCTTGAAATTAGAGAATAGTGATATACAGAGGTCAAAGTAGTTAACTGCGGGAACAGGAAGATAATTACAGCATGTGTAACAAATGTGCAAATTCCACGACAGCAACACAAAATCGTATAACATTGTGGAAACTTCATATTACGATTAATTCGCTTGGAGAATGCTATAAAAATCTGAAGGAATATATATTGTTACACTACTGAACTTTTTATTTTTATTCGTCGACGTTTCGGTAATTAGAGTTGGAAAAGTATTTAGGGTATTGAACTGGAAGGAATCCGGTCATGACCTTTTTAAAGAACCATCCCGGCATTTGCCTGGAGTAATTTGGGGAAACCCAAAACTAAATGGCCTGACGGGAATTCATGTTATCTATAAATATTTGTGTTACAAACATTTTTTCATGAAAGAAGTAATTGCGGATACGTGCAACATTGCAAAAATAATGCACCTGCTAAGAATCAATGCAGTTCAAACACGGCAGTTCTCTCCTTTAAAAGAAGACCAAATTGTGAGTGTGTGTGTGTTTTGTTTAGCAGGAAAAAGATTGATTTCTTCTTAGAAATTCTGCTTCTAGATTTCCTTAAGATATTACCGGAACATTGAATAAGCACTATGAGCAGTTATCTGAAAAAGAGAAGATTCTGTTTCATGTGAAGAATGCTCCCAGTTACAAGTCTCACATTTCTATACCTGTAATTCAAGAATAAAGGCGTACTTGACACCGCAACACCTACGAGCGGGATATATTCAACCGAAATAGCCAGTTTTGATATTCACTTGCTTCCAAACCTATTCGTCTAGTACCCGTTTGAAGTAAGATGATGGCACCACATAAACATACGACGTACCTTATTTTTTTTATAAATTTTGAAATTAATTTAAGCGAATGAAAAAAATAAAAATAAGAATGGAATGTCGTTGAAGGAAGTGTGTAGATCTCGGAGGGGATTATTTTGAAAATAGTTCACAACTTTCATTCTGATCCGTGTGCCTCAGCGTCAGGCCACCCTCGTATGGGACATCTATTGTAAAGCTGAAAAATTCGCATTTCACACTCAGTGTAATGAAAATTTAAAACAACTAATGAAGTATTTTTCCTAGAAATATAGTCAATATGTCAATTTTTCTTTTCATGAAATGAAGAATTATGATATCCACATCAAAAACTGGTGTCCACTCGACATAATGGAGCATTTACGGTAGCAAAACTAAAGTAATAGTAAATCACTAAGCGATAAACGGAATCGGAAAGGCCGCTAACATTGTGCAAAGCGTGTTTGTATACCTAGCTTTATTAATGTACCGTAAAACAGAGACCATCAGACACCTAGCTATTTAGTTACTCTGGAATGCAAATTTCCGATGTTGAAGGAAACGAGTAAATAGATCAAATAACTTTATGGTAAACACTGAGTTAGTTAACAGTTGTGAACTAAACACAATTCCTAACAGGGGAACAAAACAGAATTACATCCAGCTCAACTTCACAAACAACATCAGGAGTAAAGTTCAATTGCGGTGAGTTAGCACTTAACGAGAAGTTACAGTTGGCCATAATACGTGCCGACAGCGATCCGATATAGGAGTGACAAAAATCATTGCGGAGAAATTCTAGATATAATTACTGCACCAAAAAAACTTGAAGTTTAAAATTACTGCTTGAAAAAATGCGTAGACTTTTTAAACAAAAAACAAAAAAAAACATTAATTTATAAATCCCCGGTAAATGACATCTACCCTTTTTATAGTCAAACTTGTTTACGTGCGCTGGTGACATGAAAATCTTCAGGAAAGTTGGTGACGCTTTGCATGCAATGGATGTGGTGACGTTAGCGAGTGATCAGACAGGTTATACAGAAATATACGAGCGATGTTGAAAAGAGTAAACCCCAAGTGGCCGTGACGAAAATAAACATGTTTTGCGTTTCATTTTATGCTCATAACTAATTTCTAAGTGCGTCAAAAATGACGAGTTGTACGCAGATTTCTGGCAATTAATTTTTTCCAGTTTGCATGTAGAGAGGCTGTAGATGGACCCTGTTTGTATGCGTATAGTACTGGGATTGGATCCCGCAGATGACCCCAAAGTCCTGTCTTGGACGGCTGAGTGGTTGTATTGGTTGAATGACTGATTGAGTATCGAACGTATGGGTACCAACCTGCCCGATAGTGTCGTCTTCTTGACGTTCTTCTTCTTGTTGTCAGGAAGACGGCCTTCTATCTGACACCAGCCGATTATTGATCACGCAGAATCGACAACTGCGGGGACAATAGCTGCCGAAACAACTAATGTCTATTAAAGATATTAAATGTTTAATTGAAGGCTGCATAGAGTTCTGGCCTGAGTGGTGCTATCCTGATACGGATTGGAAAGGTTTCTTGCTGATGGAAACAGAAATTACAGATTAGTTCCAGTTTATTCACCGTAAAACACACACGGACAGTTGCATACATACAGGAACTTCACCTCTGCCCCACGCAATGTGTTAGCAGTACCCCCGATAGCTTGAATTTGGACTCCTATGGCCGAAATGGGGCACAAAGCGATAATGTTGGTAGTAAATCACGAAACACTCGCTACATCGATGCGTTACGTATGACGGTCCTAGGCGCACTGCCTGCGTGTAGCTGCCGGCCACCCGTGCTTATCTCAGCGCATACCGTATCGTCTTACAGCGCACGGCTGTGCAGCTTGGAAGACGCGTATATTCAATTCACTTTTGCACTATGTTTCGGGGATTTATTTGGTTCCCTTACAAGGCCAAGAATTTAGTCAAAAAGTCTACATCGAATATAAATACCTTGTAAGTGCTTCAAAAATAACTGATGGAACAGTTGTTAAGCTCAATACAATTGTTAATAACGCCCATAACCTGAAAATGATGTAATTTGGTAAATATTTATTATTTTAGAGAAATAGCAATATATCTGGACAGAGAGTATATGAAAGCATCTACATCTACTGAACATAAATAAACAAAAAGCTACTAATTATTAATAAGGAAAACGTCACTGGGTTCCTACAGCTCCTGTCGCATCCAGTACGATTCACGGAGGTATAGCTCCGCATTCCTATTCCAACCATAGGCATAAGAATGGATGTGATGGGGTCAGCGTCACGCTCCAGCCGTTCTTTAACTTCCCGCGGAGTTTCCTCCGCGGTACTCATTAGACAGCAGGTTGAATGGGTCTAGGGAGCCGCTCCGGATGTTCAGCTTCTAGGAAAAGTCCTCGGCTTCGTCGGGGATCGAACCCCGGCATCCGGGTCACAGTCAGAAGCACTATCACCTGGGCTACGCGCCTTCCTAATTATTAATATCTTAATTTAAACGCAATATGCACTTTTCATTCAGTGTTAAGGCAACTCACTTTTTAGCTAATGCTTAACTAAATAGAACTGTTATTCATAACGCACATATTCTCGAGTAATATCTCTGGCCATTGGTAAACCAGCAACACAGACTGCGTGCGAGAAGTCACAGCGTTACGGTCATCGCTATCAGTGGAGGATCTGAGAATTTTCCACTCCCTGACAAAAACTGTGAGATTGCCGACACTTCGAACACGATTTTGCCACCCCACTGAAGTTGCCGCCCGGGGCAAGCGATCCCCTCCCTCCTAGATCCGGCTCTCATGTATATGCAATGACCAAGCTTAACCGTTTTTGTCTATAGATAGATTTTTTGTTTGTTATCGGTTAATTAAAATACAGGGTAGTACAGGTAAGGTGAACACATCCTTTATTTTCGCAGTAGTTGCAGATATCGAACTGCGATTTTCGCTAAATGAGATTATCTGATGGTACTAGCTGTTTTCTACATATTGACTATGCGTATTGTATGTACGGAGAAATTATACAGGTATCTGAATAACATGTGCTTACTGATACCAGGGTTGCAATTTCATTGCCAATTATCATTCCACACTAGTGATTTTATGAGTCCAATATCACTTTCAGATATTGTTGCTCCGAGGAAGTTAGATGTTAGCAAGTGTTCACACTAGAAAGACGCACAGCATTTGTTGTTTGGTACAGCTGCAATTACCAACGTTTGCTGGCCCACTGAAGTAATTTTTTTTCCTCTCACACAGACGCTACAGCCACTAGGAAGTACGCAGACACCAACTATTTGTTTGCACGGTTTTAAAACCTGACTTGGAGAGTTTAACGTAAAAGAGGAATTTTGTATTGTCATCTGTCAGCGAAACGAGAGACTTATGTATAAGTGTAATTTGGTTTCTGATATGCGTAGTTTATGAGGCGGAGATTGGAATAATTGCCGGAAACCTTCTAGAAACTTCAATCAGTACGTCCTGTGCGAGGGGATCGGATTAGAACATGAATTCATTATACCTCCCCTGTGCAATGCGGTTGTGCTTTAAGACGCATATCCACTCTGGTAGGTTATGGTTTAATTTATGTTTCATCAAAAATGGAACCAAGGTAATAAATGAGCAGAACAAAAATTTTTAAATTCATCCTGAGGATGCCATGAAGGAATTAATAAAGCTCAAAAAGCATAAAGGGGCTGATGTTGATAATATTGCTACGGATGTCTTAAAGGATGTGAAATTGTACATCATCTTAAACTGAGTCTTGACAATCATTGTTTACGAGACAACTGGGAACGAGGGGTGACAAATAGAATAGAAAATTATAGACCAATCAATTTCATATCAGTGGTAGGTATTGGAGGCATTGGTATGCAACCACAGTAGAAATGTATGTGAGAAACGTTATGGTTTTCAAGTCAACAACATGGCAATTCATGCGAATCTCAGTTGATAGGCTACATATAAGATTTTTCTGATGAAATTGACAGAAGAGGCCAAATAAATAGTAAAGCACTAGATCTATAAAAGGATGTTCACGGACTGAGCCATAGATTGGTGCTAAATAAGGTAAAAACCATCGGAGTGGATGAAAAAGTGATCCCTTTTTTGAAGAATGCTTAAAAGGTAAAAAGCAAAAAGTCAGGGTAGGAAATGCAGTATAAAAAGTATTGGAAGTGTAAATGGGAGTGCTAAAGGGTAGTGTCTTAGGAGCACTGCTATTAATCGTTCTAATGAATGATTATAATGATGGTTTATTCGTATTGTCAGAAGATAGATAGTTTGTAGATGACATAATGCTATTTAATAGGATAAAGACAGTAGAAGGCTGTAAGCAGCTGCAGGGTGATCTCGACAGGAAAATGGGTCAACATAAGATGAAGATAAATGCAAAGAAGAGTCAGCTTATTAGATACACATATAAAAATCTAACGATTGATTATGGTTATATGGTGGGAAAAGAACTGCTTGTTGAAGACTTGAAATGTAAATACCTTGGCATAAAATTCCATAACAAACTCAACTGGACAGGACTTATTGGAGAGGTAGTATGAAAAGGTTTAAAAAAACTTCGCTTGCTGGAGAGAGAGATGATGGAATGTACCAGAGAATTAAGTGAACCGGGTTACAAAACTTTGGTCAGGTCATTGATTGAATATGGTGATGAAGTATGGGACACACATTTTTGGTATCAAATGCAGGAGATGGAGGAGTACAAAGAAGGGCTGCAATATTTGTCTCTGGAAAACACCACAGAACACAATCAGTAACTGATATGATAAAAGAGCTGGAATAGGCTTCAATGGAAGATTGGAGGAGGGTGAAGAGAGTCGGGGGACTGTACGAGGCGTATGTTGGTGATGAGGCATGGAAAGATATTGGTGTAAGAATTAGGAGTAGTGCATGGAATGGAAAAGATGACCATGGCCAGAAGCTTACACTCGATTTCAGGCACAAGGCTGTAGAAAAATTTTCCTTTGTAGTCAAGGGTGTCAGTGATAGTACAGGGCGTTCGCCGGAAAACGCTACCCTCCCAGTCTGTTGCCGTCGGCAACTTGCTCGGTCAGTGGTGCCAGCTGTTTCCGCCACACGGCACCGTGAATCACCGCACTGTTTAACACCTCCGCTGCCCCAACAGTGCAGTGCAGTGACCCTTACATTGTTAAGAACGGTTTCTTTGCATTGTAGATAGTTTGTGACTTAAGTCTCTTATTAATCAGTGTTGTGAATAAACGTTTCTTCGCGGTTTGGCTGGTTTGGGGCTTCATACTCTTATTAATCTGTACCGTGTTTGAGTGTGAGTAAAATTATGGTACGTTACAGTTTGCAACAAAGAATATTTCTCTACGATACATATGTGAAGAAGAAGTCGTTTAAAAAGTGTCGCAGTAAATTTCGTCGCGAATTTCCTGGCGCTTTACTGCCAGCTAAATCAACAATTCTGCGTCTGGTTAAAAAAGTAAGAGAAACGGGTTCATTTTTTAACAAAAAGAGACTGTCGGTCAACCGTATTCTCACAGAGGAGAAAATTGACGATATCGCTTTTCGACTAGAACAGTCACCCAAAAAAACATTAAGTCAGTTAGGGCAGCGTGTGTCTCGAAATATGTTCAGAAGATGTGAAATGTGCATTACACAAGAGGGTCAACACTTCCAGCATCTTTTATAAGGTAAGCTAATGAATTACGTCACATTTAAATGCTTAGCACACAAGTTTATGAAGCGTAATTATTATGAAATAGTCCGCGGCCGACGGTCGAACAATGCCGGAAACTGAGCGCTCGCTCGCCGGGAGCAGTTTCTTCCTTGTAGCGCTAACAGTGGGTTGCGTTTCCCGGCGAACGCCCTGTAGTACGTTACCAACAAATGAAGAATAAATTACCAAAAACGCTGAAAGAATTTAAAGTTGAAATGTGTAGAGGGCAAAACTAGGTTAGAACAGGAAAGGGGAAGAATGTGAATATAGGGAAATTACCCTGGAGCACTCGAGTCATCACAATTAAATTACTCCTACTATGCAATTTCTCTAACTTTTGACTAATATAAGAATATTAAAACTGATAATATAACTTGAATTTTTTATTATTACTCCGTTTCCGATAGTTGTATGCCTATGCGGTGGGAATCGCAGAGTTAATGTTCGTATTTCCAATCTTGACATCTCGGCACATGGAGAGGATGAAGCGGTCAGCATCACGTTTTGGCTGCTGAGGAATCTCAGTGTTCCTGGGTAATCTTTCCGGACTTCAGAATAATATTCTCAGATTTCATCATATAGTGCCAAGGACATCCTGGTTGCAGTCAGTCGCCGTACCGTTAATTTTAATTTTTGAAGGTAATAAAAATAGCACACCCTGAAGTTGGAAGCTACGTCAAAGTGGCGATAGCAAGTACTACTTTATTTCTGTACTTCAACAAGCAACGTGCAGTGTCATATATTCGACAGTATGATTAAGTTTCAAGGTAACGAAGTATGTTGCAACGGATAATTGTTTGTAAAATAAAATGCGAAATTGACATAAGTTTTCCAATTATGACAGTTTGTGCGGCGAATATTAACTGCAGCGTGAAACCCAGAAACTTTAACAGCTAAATCTGGAGCATGTGTAGACAACCTGCCATAACCTGGCTAGGAACGCTGAGCAGACGGTATGATAGGATTTTAGTGCATCTTCCACCTCAGTCGCAGTGCTTAAGATCTTCTCACATGATAACACCAGCTGAACCAAGGTCTTTTAAAAGAGGTGTTACTCCTCCATCACTCACTCATAGTATATGATGGAGTGAGACCTGGTTTAAAATTGGGCCCAGTTGCTCGAGTTCTTAGTTCTTCAGCTGTAATGGAAATCCACACATCCGATAGCTGAGGGAGGAACATGAAGACATAGGGGAAGGAGGTGTTAAACAGCTCAAATTCAGGACAGATATGTCTTAAATACTGCAGTTGCAGTATTAAGGTTGTAAGCGTTTTTTTTTAAATTATTTTTTTTAAAGTACGTGATGGTTGACCGAACACTCTCTCACGTATTTTTGTTTGTTTTATCTTTTACATTACCAGATGTTCATCATAATTTGAATTTCTTCTATCTAGATTTCAATATCTGGTACTCCTCCAACACTTTAACATCTGAAAAATCCTAATATTAACGTCGTTAGATATTGACTCAAATAATTCATTCAATTTTCCTTGAATCAACATAGAATTTATTTTTGAGTCTTACATTAATTTTACAATATACAATTAATAATTATCTTCGGTGTATTTATTGATACATTATTTTCTACTGACACACAACATTCACAGGTCATATATCAATCCTTTTTCTTTGCTCTCGGGCTGTATACGCTTTATTGAAGATTATTTACGAACTTTTCAACTACCATAGGAGAAAGATATTGCCAAAGATACTCCAGACCTTCTATATGAATTTCTTCGATCTATCTACTAAGTTTACAAGTTTATTAATACACTCTACGACCTTACTTTTATAAAAATATATTTACAAACAGATACATAATTTCTAGTAAGGAGTAT
Organism: Vandiemenella viatica; assembly: GCA_031002005.1. Lineage (NCBI taxonomy): Eukaryota > Metazoa > Arthropoda > Insecta > Orthoptera > Morabidae > Vandiemenella > Vandiemenella viatica. Next base: position 66,740,381 of record JARYHS010011408.1, read on the forward strand.
GTACTGTACCATACAAAGTGTAATATAAAATTACATCTGTTGTATCTGGACGCCTTACAATGATAAGTAATCAAAACAGCGTGCCATTTATAAATGAAATATGGTGACTTTAATGTTTGTAATAGTATGTAAAGGTCTCTGAGAGGGATAGATAATGTCACGAAGAAAGGTAAAATCAGAAATTGATAACATCAGGGAGAGACTACAAGTGGAAGCATTAGAAGAGATGTGAACAAGGAAAAGACTGCAGTAATTGGGTCATGTTATGTGAAAGGAGGAAGGGAGGATGCCGAAAGTACTTCTGCTGAACAGCGGGACGGGAAGGAGACCAGTTGGAAGATCTCGGACATGATGGATGGACCAAGTGAAGAAAGATGCAAAAACTAAGGGAGTCGTTTGGGGAAGAGTGATGGAGGAAAAATATTGGAATGACCTCCTGGCTTGGAAAAGGATGTGCAGGAAGACCTGCAAAACGGAAACGTCTAATGATGATGATGATGAATAGTAAGTAGACTTACAAGTATTATACGTAATGCCAAGATAAGAATGTAGTAGGATAGAAGAGAGGGAAAAGATTGCCAGAAAGATGCTAAGAGTCGATCATTTTGAGGCTGCATTCACCTCGAGTCATCACGACGGAACAGAACCTCCGCAGATCTCCACTTGCTCAGTGTCTAAAAACCAAAACGCAAGCAAATACAGAGACAAACTCTATCTCCTACAGACCTGTATCAAATTCTATAAGCCAAAAATATTAAAAGATAGCAGAGTATAAGTTGGTACAACCTGAAATTTATACCACCTAACGCTAGCAATGCAAAAAGAAGGATTCCTATTCGCTGGGTGTCTATGCCTTAGATGAAGGCAATCAAAGAAACAGCAAATAGTCCTACGATCTGCATCCAGACGGCATAGTCATCATATCATCCAGATTTAAAACACTAAAAGTTAGATCTCTCTCCATCTATCTCTCACCATCTTTCGCAATGTCTCTATGGTTACCATTTTAACTATTGCGTTGACGTAAGCAGATAAGATTTAAGTTAAGCTCGATTATAGGAATTTTGTGTGTAAGAACAGGTTCAATGTTAAGCGTTGGAGATTTAAATAGCTGGTTTATTTGGGATATGAATATTTAATTTGTAGAGTAAGTCTGCCAAGATTTAAATTGTCATTGAGATAATCAATACGAAAATCGCAATCAGTCTTGGAGAAGCCTTAAAAATAAGGGAAAATTAGTAAGAGGGTGGGGAGAGGGGAGATAAACTTAAATCTCATGTGTAGTATATGCAGTAGTATTTTTTACTTTTTACTTATAACTTTACGCCTCGTCGACATCGAGGTCATTAAAGGCGGGAAAGGACTGGAGTCAAGGAACAGGAAGGAATTCGGCCATGGCATTATGAAGGAAGCATCCCGGCATTCGCCTGGAGTGATTTGGGGAGATAATAAGAACTCGAAACTGGATGCTCGGATATGGATTCGAACCCCCGTCCTCCAGAATGCCAAGCCAGAGCGTTACCGCTCACCCACCACACTCGTATGTTCAATAGTCGACATAACACAGCAGATCTACTTGCAGATGAAACATATCCAGACGATAGAGGGAAGAACTAACCCACGGAATAGTGGAGGAACGACAGATGACGAACTTACGGACGCAAATCGTTTGATAGGAAAGTAAAAAATAATGTGTTCTTATCTTATAACTGGATGTATCAGCGTAAGTGATCGAAAGTAATATGCATAGCCTCATAAGTTTTAGAATAACTGTTGGTTATGAAAATTTCAGTAGAAATGAGCGGATTTTAATGCAGCAAAATCTTGGAGTGTAGCTGAGAACGTATCGAGATTGAATCGCAATCTTGAAGCTTCAGTACATAAGGAGCCAAAAGAATTTTTTGATTTTTTTTTTTTTTTTAGTGAGAGAGATTATATAGCGCGTATAAATTCAAAATAAGAGAGGCTGTTTTTTTTTAAAAAAAATAGAATTATGTAAACTATTTGAGTTACTAAATAAAGAAAATCCTTTCCTTGCCGCGTATTCATAGAGGCGTCAACGAGCGCGGCACAAGTGAAGGACTTTCTCAGCTCCTTTCTGCGGCCTCTCGCCACTCAGCAACATTGCTGTTCTTTCTCTCACCCCGCCCCACCCGACTCTCGCCTACTCCGGAGCAGACAAAGTGTTGGCTGTAAATAGATGGAGGCCACCACCGCCGCGGTCGCGGACGTACTCCACTCTCGTAAGCCGTCTCAGTTTGCACAGCTGACACTCTCCTCACGTCAGGGTAACACGTGGTAGCCAGAAAATATAACTTACTCCAAACAGTGGCAAGGTGCGGGCTTTCTGGACTACTACGGCTACAGAATTATATTCAACAAACTCTCTACGTACTTCCATTTATTTTTATTATTCAAATCTTACATAGCACAAACTTATTTTAAACAGATTTTCTTACATTTACTAGTTCTTTGCACCTTTTCGGAGTCGATACTAAAGGATTTTTTTTTTTTTTTTTTTTTTTTTTTTTTTTTTTTTTTTTTTTTTTTTTTAAGACTTTTAGGCGTTTGGACGGAATGATTTGGGGAAAATATAGAAAACTAAAATCTGGTTTGAAGGAGAAGGGATTGAAAGCACGTTCTCCTGAATAGCAGCAACTTCCGCCTCATAAACATTATATTTCAGGGGGGGGGGGGAAACGCTTATCACACAAAACACCAGTTTCGCAGACTGAAGGCAACACATTTTTATGATAATACCTTTTCATAACTACGCCATAGTTCAAAAAAAAAAAAAAAAAAAAAAAATCGAAACAGCGGGAGTTTGCAGAGTGTTATAGTAGTATACAAGGCGTATGCTGGTGATGAGTCGTGGAAAGAAATTAGTGCAAGAATTAAGACAGGTGTATGGAAGGGAAGAGATGACCACAGCCACAAGCTGGTATACGATTTCAGACATCCGCTGAAAGAATTAAGTTTAAATTCGTTGACAACAAAATTAAGCGAGTACAGGGAATCGAAAATATGGATGTGTAAAAAAACTGCAACCGGAGCAAGCGCTCCATTGTAATTAAATTTAATAATTTTATAGCTCCGAAATCTCTGCATCGGTTCTTCAATATTTCAAACATTCTAGGATGTATACTGTTTATCATATTAACTTCTCTATTCTAATTACGGCTTTGGTTTATAATGCTGCCACTGGACGTTTAAACCCGTAAAATGTTTAAATATATTTAAAGTAGTGAGAATGAACAATTTTGTTAATTGTTTACATATTATCAACAGATTTGTTTCACCACTATTAATGGACTCTTCTGAACTGCTGTATGTTTACAAATTTATTTTTCTAAATAAAATATACAGTAAAATATTCTCACTCTAATGCACAACTAATATAGATGAAATATCACGTTACCGCTTTCCTTTTAAAACTATGTCTCTGACCAGTTATGGAATCATCGTTAACAAGTAAGTTAAAGAAAGTTGTTTGCTAAGTTTTTCGTGATTGCTATTTACTCAAGATTGTTTCTTGCGCGTTGTATCTCTGGTTTCCAACTATACCGCTTATTTACGAGAGCAGCTCTCTTGTGGGAAACAGCAAGGATGACGGATTGCCAGAAGTTGGTGAACTTTCTTGTTGTTCAGATAAGGAGAAAGTCGGGAGAACAAACAGTAGCCAGCACGTTGTACTGTAAAACAAGTCGGGAAATGGAACAGTGTTGCTTCCGCCACACTGTCTGTCCGCACGTCCGCCCGTAACGTTCCTCTAACTGGTAAGCGGTATAAGTTAACAGTTGCATTGATTCCAAATGAATTTCTTGAATCACATTTTATGAAATTATATTCTAGGTTATCCGTTACAGGTAACCGAGGATAATTCTCTTTCTGCTTCTTCTTTTGAGTACAGTGTTCAAAGTTTGAGAGGAGGATTAGTATTGTTTTACAGTGGAAAATGACAGAAAAAGAGGTCGTCAATTTAATTTTAAAATTCATTTCTTCTCGAATTAGGCCATCTGGACTATTGTAGTCCCTCGGACCATCTCTTACACGAACTTTCTATGCCACGTCTACTTTCAGGCTCGCAGTACACAGGAAGCAAGGCATCCGTCACTCCCACTCACAGTAGGTTTGCCATTAATAAGCATAGACAATACACATAGTCAGTTATTTTTTTGCTGAAAAGTGAATCGAATGAAGAAATCATGAAGATTATTATGAACGAAAGTAGTCTTAGAAAAAGATATCAATCTTTATTTGAGGTTTAAATGATGATTAGGAATAATTATACATGAAGTACAGAATTAATCTAAGTGAAATTTGATTGTATGAAAGAATTAAAAAAAAAAAAAAGTCTTCTGTAGAATTAGACTTAAAGCAAAAGCGACTGATTAAGAATTTTAAAAAAGGAAAGAAATTAGTTTATGGAAGAATTTCACGAAAAAGTAGAGTTAGCAAAGGAAACGATAATCTTGAACATCCCGCTAACGACGGGGGTACAGTGGATCGAGGTGAACTAGGTAATTGAGAAGGTACGTTGTAGTTTCTCACTGAACTGGTCAGCTTCGTTCGTGTTAGCACCACCTTTAGTGACATTACACGGGTCGACCAACCGCGTGAGATGTGTGAAAATGTTTGCTGTTAAGGGGCGGACATGATGGCTGTTAGGCTTCGTGTCTGCCGACTGAAAAAGGGGATTTTACAGTACCCAGCGAAGACATCTGAATAATCCATGAAATCGACGAGTGGTCGCATATGACAGAAGAGGTTTTCGCAGAACAAAGTAGGCGTGTAAAAAGGGGACTCGATGCTATAGTCATCCACAGGCTGCGACTATTAACATCAATAACGTTTGTAATATTTTTGTTTATATGAAAGCAGTCCTGAGGGACGAGACGATCCAACGCTCGGTGGTTGGATGAACTGTGCCGATTATGACCGCGTATGGTAGGGCAAAGAGGTGTTTACTGCCAATGAATAGGGTTGATAAGGTGGCTGACACTCGGCAATGTCAAAGCCGCCGAGACGGACAGCTGAGAAGGCTCGACACCCTGCACCGGTAGAAGGAGACCACCCGCCTGACACGGAACCGAGTTACGTCATCGCCAGACAAGGTTGACATCATGGAGGAAGGAAATATATGGAGGAGAAGTGACGTTAAATCGGTGAAGCAGGCTCTAAACTCTCCCGCATGGCGGCAGCAGCGGTATTGCGCTTCCAAACATTGCGATGTTCCCAGTATATCCCGAAAACTAAGCAAGATATCGAAAAATTTTATTCTTTATTTTCGATTTTACTCGTCGTGTTACATAAGAATCGATCATTAAATTTGACTTTTGCGAAATTTTTCTTCTCCATTTCAACTCAAGAAACCTCACTTTTGATACAGTATATCTCTAGAACTAGGTGAGATATCGAACATTTTTATTCTTTATTTTTCATTTGTCTCGTCTTTTTAAATAAGAATCCATCATCAAATTTGACTTTAACCAATTTTTTCTTCTGAATTTCAACCAAAACCATTTCACATTTGGGACAGAATATCTCGAAAACTAAGCAGAATATCAAAAAAATTTATTCTTCATTTTTTATTTGTGATATCGAGTTACATAATAATCCATCACCAGATATCGGCGTCACCTTTATCCCAGAGTCCCCTTCAGGTTTTTGTACATATTCCCCGTGTCTGTATGGAAGCGGCCATGCCCCCTCCACTCCGGCCATGCCCCCTCCACTCCGGCCATGCCCCCCCCCCCCCCACTCCTCCTCCGCCCTGCTTCACTTCAATGCGTGGTGAAGGTCTCTTGCGTCGTCTCCATATATTTCCTTCCTCCATGGTTGACACTAGGGCATCGACTCTCACTCATCACGGGTTGCACTAATGGTCATTGTTCGTTCAATTGTTCGTGTTTCTTTTCAAGTTTTATTTATATTGAAATAAATAAACCGATCATTATCGTAAGCTGTTTTGAGAGATTGTCACAATTCAGTAGGACAGCGATTATTTCATGTAGTAATGAGTCATTTCTTAAGATGCGGTTGTATCTATCAATGGCATTCGGGATATCAATTCGATTAATTGTTTCGCACATGGCGATGCGGGTCACGCAGAACTGCAGTCGCAGAATAACTTTGGTAAAGTTTGTGCTGTTAAACCATAACGGGTATTTCGAGCTTCCGCGCCGGTAACCCTGATAACAGCCGCCGCATTCGCAACGTAATGTCCGCCAGAGACTATCAGTTTATTCAGCTGCTGGAAGAACATGTACCGTTTGTTTTGGTAGCGTTGTTATTGTTGTAGTACTAATTGCTGCGCAGACTTGTTTAAATCCGTATTTCTCACTCCTAAGAACTTGCAATCTTCGCAATATGATTCTATCACACAAGAATGTGTTTACTTTCATAACTTTTCGGTTGGTCGTCGGTGTATTATACTATTGAATCTTTGATCGTAAAATTATGTTTTTGCATTTCGTGAGAACGTGTGTGTGTAATGTGACTATATCCTACCACATATTTGCTGTTTAAAACGTTAAAATATTGAATTGACCGTGCATACACTTGCCATACAATCGGGGTGACCGGGTTACTAAGATGAACGAAGTCTAGATACCAACAATTGGGTGTATTAAGTAATCCACTAATGACTATTTTAAAACTGTATCAAGTTAGAAATAGAAAGAATTTGCTATTTAAATTGATTCAGTGCAGTTTTTACTTCGCTTTGCAGTGGCGAAGACTTTACAGTAAAATTAACTTAAGTTTGACTGCTACTTAAATCAAATATGCGGTAAATATATTGCATAATATGAGCAACGTCATATTAATTTATGGTTAGTATTTCATTCACTCCCAGTGACATTTTAAAATAATCCTGACTATTTAAAGACAAAAAAATGATGATTAAACTAAATACACCCAAAACGAACTATTACAACGTTTATTTATTTTTTAAAGGATTATTTAGCCTTGAAAGATTAGGGCTATCAAGCCCTCTCTTACATCTGTCCAGACGTTTATAAATCATAATTTAGATTTAAACAAACTAACGGTATACAATGCTTAAATTAAATTAATAAGAAAAATATGACTAAAATCTTATTAATATTCATGTTTAACTGGCGAAGCAGTAAGTAAATGGCCTAAACTAATTGTAGTGAATGCTGGAAAAAAAGATACAGAATATACACTAATGAAGGCTGGAGAAACATGTGAGAAACGCAATTGAACGCAGAATAAGTTTGTGAAAACGGTATAAAATAATCCAATTGACTTCTAAAGATTAAATTATACCTGGTGGAAGAGGTTGTTCAGTTAGTGCTGGGATAGGTAATATTTTCTTAAAGCGCTTTTAAATGGACAGATTTCTTTAATAGTTCTGGTTTTCACGATCTAGCCCCTGAAATGGTAAAGGAATTAGCAAGGGTTTCCTAGCTGTGGGAGGAAATGGTTAGTGTATTTGAGTTAAGGGATCTGGTGTTAATATTATGATAAAGTCCTAAGTATGTGATGTTGGAATAAAGATGGGAGGTAGTTTTCAGGTGTATGAGGTGGTGAAGGAGACATAGAATGTGGAATCGGCGTTGTTCAAACTTTATTCGTAAGTGGATGATCTGTTGGAGCCTTTCAAGAAAATTATGACAGCTTTAAATTCAAACATTTTGATTTATACGCATTATGAATTTCTTGAGTATTACCTCATTTCGAAAACTTACGGACCTACTTAACATCATGTTGAGTAATAGATACTTGCTGATCTGCTCTGATAATGAAAGAGGCAGAAGGTTTAAACTAAATGACGACTTACCTCAAGGACCTGTTTTGGCTTCGCAGCTATTCAGTTTGTATACATACGATTAATCGAAAACATAATCAGGAAAATTTATTTACATTGATTACATCTGTTCGATGATAGAGGACCACAACTTTTCTGATGCCTTAATCTAAATCCTCAGAAAACAGCTATGTCGACATTTCATTTACGCAACAAACACACTATAAACCAGAAGTAAAATGTAGAAGACGACTGCAACACCCCAAAATATCTGGGTATACCACTGGTCCGAACTCTGACTTTCATGCAACATCTTTCAAATGTGGCCAATAAATTCAAAACGAGAAATAATATTCTTCAAAAGCGTACTGGTACTTAATGGGAAGCCAGTGCTTACGTAACAAGATCAGCAGCCTTAACTCTGCCATATTTTATTGCTGAATACTGCTGCCCGACCTGGATCAATAGAGCCCACACAAGGAAGATAGACGTGCAACTGAATCAGGCAATGCGCATAATACGGGATTCATATTGTGAACGAACCACCTACCGCTTCCAGTTCCACGTAACACTTCACCTCCATCACTAAGAAGATAATAAGGTCCCCTGAAGGTCCTGAACAACCCTCAGCTTCCCATACATCTAGAAATTACAAAAGAACAAAACTAAAGTTTGAAACCAAGGAAACTGCAGTGGCGCACAGCAATCAACCATTCAGTATCCTCTTTCTACCTCAATAAGCTGTGGATAACTCAATGGGAACAGTCATCGGCAGTGATAAACATCTGGTTCAAGACACTTCAGTGCTTTTACAAGGATTCGATCTCCACAGACAGCAATGGAGAAACATCAATTGGGTTCGAACAGGACAATGCAGATGCGGCTACTTACACAAATGAGGCTGGGTCGGTTCTGCTAATTGTGTCTGTGAGTCACCTTTCAGTCAGTCCACCACATCGTTTCTGACCGGTCTCTTCGAGCCTCCAAAGGAGTAATAATGGACATTACGATGCATCGATCAATGGAATTGAATGAATCACAATACTATCTAGAGAAATATTGTACGAGCGTGTGATATACACATTCGTCTCTATACGTTCTGTACAGGTTGTATCAAAAAGGACTTTACAATTTTGGAATGATATAGAAATTTATTGCGATAACTTACAGAATCTGTAGATGTGTCATTTTGTAGCCAGCAAGCTGACGTTTCATGCACGTAGTACATTAATTCGTCATTCCATCATCAGGAGCGCTAGCGCAGTGCACAGTTAAAATGGCTACTTTCACTGGTGCGGGTTGTGATCGCTATGTGTTTTGGTTGAATGACATCCTTGAAAACTTTTTAATTCCACAGATCGATGAAAGATATGGGATGATTTATTACCAACAAGACTGTGAACCAGCTCGTTTCCTCACGGAAGCTCAAGGTTTCCTCGATTATCGCTTACCAGGTCGGGTGGATTGGCTGTGAAGGGCCAGTCTCGTGGCTACCTCGTTCCCCAGTCTGGATTACTTTCTCTGAGGTTTCATTAAAGATCGTGTGTATGTTCCTCCCCTAACAAACAATTTGGCCGACCTGAGAAATTGAATCTACGCTGCCATTGCACAAGTTACGCCCCATTTGCTGCAAAGAGTGTGGGCAGAAATTGATTACAGGTTCTATGTTTGCCGCAAGACAAATCGTAGTAACGCCTAACCAAAATGACACTTGACTCTTTTATGTAAAACTTGAGGTTGTTTGCTACAAAATGAAACATCTACCGATTCTTTAAGTTATCTCAATAAATTTCTATATCATTCCAAAGTTGTAAAGTTGTTTTTGACTTGTTAAATATCATATGATAAATAAATAAATACATTTAGAGATATCTAGATACGTTAAATGCAAAACTGAGTGTGAATCACTTGGGGATGGTTTATGTTTGCGACGTGTCCGCCGGTGCATTAGCGCTGTCTCTAGGTTGTCAGCTTGTGATCGCTGGCGAGGGAGGGATATTAAGCTGGGGCGCCGCATTCTCTTTGGCCGTGCCTGCCGGTGGCGCGGTATTTCTGGCTTAATTCGTCTCGGGGAAGTTCTTGAGCCTCGCGTGCTCATTAGCAGCGAGTCGGGCGCCATGCTCTGCTCTGAAAGGAGGCGATTAACGGGGGCGGGAGACCGACCCGCCAGACACGGCCCAGTGGCACTTACCGCGGGGAACACATTCACGCTGCCGGGGCAAAGGCTGCGCCGCCGCCGAACAATAGATTCCATACTGCCAAAGGTATAGGCGGCACGTCAGTCAGCGGAACACAGCCACAGGTCATTAACCACTGAATCCGTCATCAGATCCATTTTCAGCCGCAAAACAAGTCTTTGCACGTTTCACAGGGAAATAAATCTTGCTTATAAAATAATCTAAAGCACTTTTTTCATCTATTTCTTAACAAAACACCACCATTAATATATCTACTGCCAGAATAATAATTAGATTCTACAATTAACATATTTACGTAGCTACTACAATACAAGAAACAAAAATAACTGGTACAAAATACAAACATCACTGTCTTTAGTACAAGCAAGATTTATTTATTCTGGGAAACATATGTTTGATAAACTTCCTAAAAGTTTAAAAGAGTTTGTAGAGGCGTTATATTATTGGTAACTACTTCTGCTCTATTCAAGTATTTCTACAAAAAAGTCTTTTGAAAACATCAGTTTTAAAAATTAATGTTTTTTTTGTCTTTGTAACATATAATTTTTAACTATAATTATTATTAATATTGTACGTATATGTATTAATCATGACATGTTTTCACCTTCCAGAGCTCCTTCCTCACAAGGAACCATGGAACAACAGTAAAATAAATAAGTAATTAAAATGGATAATTTTTTCCTACAATTTTACTTTAACTTACTTAGCTGACTAATCAGGCGTCATAACGCAGTCTCAAATTAGACATGTATTTTTCTACCGCTCATTGTATTTCTTAAGTGTTTCCATCTGTCTATGAAACGTATAATTGGTGTTCTACATGATAAGAGTATTTTTATGTGAGATTAGTTTATAACGAGGAGATTAGGGACCGTTCAAACAATCGCCTGGATGATTGCGGAAAATTTCTTATATACCTCAATCAGGGCGCCTAGTAAGATCGTCATGCAGAAGTGTGGATTCATTTCAACAGCCAAATATTTTTCAAATCGGTTTCGCGATTAATATTTTTTATATCTTAAAAAAATATGTATCGTATCCAGATATAATTACCTAAAATAAGTTCGGGTGGTATATTATGGACTATAGTTTTCAGCGCATAAAGATGCCAACGACGATTGTAGTTACACTATTATGGCTCATCAGTTTGCCTGTAAGAGGCCATTTGACAGATGCTTTGCGCGCTCTGCTAATCGTTAAGTGAACTGTAAATCTGGTATTAATAGTGCAGTGAATCGAAGTGTGGACCTCATAAATTGTCCACTTGCCCGACTCTGGTAGGTGAGCTCTAAAGTTCGGGCCTGCATTCGGGAGAGCTGGGATTCAAGTCTTAGTCGGCCATCCAGATTTCGGTTTTCATTGGTTGCCCGAAATTACTCCAGCGGAACGCTGGAACGGTTCCTTAAAAATTCCATTGCCGAGTTCCTTCCCGATTTTAGTCTTTCATCCTCTTCCGGCCCTAACGACCTCGACGTCGAGGATCGGAATACTAAAAAAAAAAACTCTATGAAATATAATGTTACATATTAAGCATCTCTTTGCAGGCACAAGGTATAATCAGTGAATTAATAATTATGAAGACAATAATTTAAATATTAGAATATTTATTTTTAATTTTAGGCAAGATTTTTCCAATATATTTATATTTCATTTTCTTTTCTTTCTTTCCTTTTTTTTTTTTTTTTTTTTAACTTTTAGTTTTATACCTTGTCAACGTCGAGGTCATGGGAGACGGGAAAGGTCCGCGTACAAGGAATGGGATGGAATTCGGTTATGACCTTTTGACGGAACAATCCTGGCATTCGCCTTGAGTGATTTTTGAAAACATGGAAAACCGAACTCTGGATGACTGGACGGGTTTCGAAATTGCGTCCTCCCGAATGCGAGACCAGAGTGTTACCGCTCACGCACCACACTCTGTATTCGCATTTCTGAATATGTTTAACAGTTTCGAAATCGTCTTCATACTCAGATTAAATTTGTCTCGTTCCTTGTAACACATGATATTAATGTCGATCAGTCAATACTACGTATGTACACTATTCTCTACAATCTCTTATTCATATAGGCAGTAAAATATTCATCAAAAGGAATTTAACTCTTGTTATAAACTAGAGTTTGTCCTCTTAAGAAACGCTTTATAAACTAAACTATAAAACCTCTCTTAGTGAAAACGTACGAAATTTGTAGTAGTCACTGAAAAGTAATCGGCTTTAAGGCTTCTGCAGATCTCATGAAGTTATATTTGGAAATTCGCTTTAATCTTGTAGCTATCCGTCGGTGTAGACGCAAGGATCAGTCTTGCCGAAGCTCAACACTCCATTGCGTCATCGCTGAAGTGGCTGAGAATAGCTGCCGACGTCTGCCCACCAGGCTGGAGGTAACTTTATTTTTAATCCAACTTTCCGCCTCCGTGGTTCTTTTGTTTACTCCCCGGGCGTAATTCGGTTGCGGCTCTCGAAACTTTTTAACGCGCCTTTTACTTTCCGTGCTCTGTCATCGACTGCCGCTATTAAATGAGATCCACATTAAGGAACTTGCATTCCCCTTCAAGTTTCCTTTATAGATTCGATTTGAGCGGTCACGCAGTTCGCAGTTCGCAGAAGTTTATGCGATCGTTTACTAGGCTATTAACTACTGCTTTACGTCCATTAAGACTATATAAGTTATAGACCATGATAAAGTTTTCTTCCCAGTTCGACTTCAGGGTCTTTGCTTCTTGTAACATCTCGATGTAGCTGGTACAGCTTTTCGTGTGAGCTATGGAAGGAGACCAAAGTCTCTACATAATCATAAGATCGTTAACTTTCATTCAGTGGTTCCAGCTGATTTCTTAGGATGACTAAAAATAATACAAATATACATAAGAACGCAGTTTCCCTCGGCGTTGAGAATATATGAAAAGTTCTCGGGTGACTAGCCGAGTTAAAGAAGTTATAATTACACGCTATTTCGGCGATCTTACTGGCTGTCGCCATATTCTTGTGATGGTGACAGCCTTGAGATTTCCGAAATATCGTGTAATTATTATTATTTTGCTGTCGTCAGTATTTAAACTGGTTTGATGCAATCCTCCATCCCTTCCTATCCTGTGCTAACCTCTTCATCTCTACATACCTCTTACAACCCACGTCCTCAATCATCTGCTTCAGATATTCAAATCTCTGTCTTCCTCTACAGTTCTTACCTTCGACTGTTCCCTCCACCAGCAAATTAACCAATCCAGCATGTCTCAAATATCACTTATCAGCCTGTCTCTTCTTTCTGTAAGCTTCTTCCTCAAAACTTCTTTCTTCGCCCATCATTTCCAAAACTAACTCATTTCTTACTTTGTCTGTCTACTTAATTTTCAGCATTGTTCTGTAGCACCACATTTCAAATGCTTCAATTTTCTTTCTTTCCGGTATTCCAAAAGTCCATGTTTCGCTATCGTAAAGTGCTGTGCTCCACACAAAGAGTTTTAAAAAGTTTTTACTAATTCTTATATCAATATTTGAAACTAAAAGGTTTCTCTTTTTCATTAAGGCTCTTTTTGCAATTGCTATTCTGCTTTTGACATCAATCTTGCTTCGGCCATCGGTTGTAATTTTACTTCCCAAGTAACAAAATTCACTTACTTCCCTATTGCATCCGATTCTATTTTTATATTTAATCTACTAGTATTGGTATAATTTCTGCTACATTTCATCACTTTTGTTTTGCTTTGATTTATATTCAATCCAAAATCTTCCTTCAGTATTTTTTAATGGCAATCAGTAATTTCTCAATATCCTCAGCCCGTTCTGCTAACAAGACAATTTCATCAGCAAATCGTAGCATACTGATTTTTTCTCCATGAACACGTATGCCGCATGGATTTTTTTTAAATTTCTTTATTGATTCTTCTACATACAAGTTGAATATTTACGGGTATAGACTACAATCTTGTCTCACACCCTTTTTTAACTGATGCATGTCCAATTTTATTATAGCCACTTGATTCTTACTAGAGTATTCATCTATCTCGATCCTTTAAACCTGACTTCTTTAAAATTTTGAACATCTTGCTTCACCTAACATTATCAAAAGTTTATTCTAAATTAACAAATGCCATAAAAGTATCTTTGTTTTTCTTGATCCGCCCTTCAAGTATTAATCTCAAAGACAGAATTGCTTCCCTTGTACCGCGATTTATCCTAAACCCAAACTGATCTTCACCTACTATCTCTTCAACTACTCTTTCCATCCTTCTGTAAATTATAATACTTGTTTAACTCGGCTAGTTACCCGAGAACATTTGATATAATAGCTGTAACCATAGATCATGTAAGTATTGTTGCGTCCCAGTAACCTATTGCTTCATTATAAAAAGTACGCTATAATACTGCAAGGTTTTTTTTTTTTTTTTTTTTTTTTTAAATAACTCTATACTAATGAGAAACTAAAATAAAAGAGTCGTTTGCTCAAAATATTGCGTGTGGGGGTTTTTGCTTTAATTGCACTGTGCGGGTGCTCATTAGTGCCATCGACTCTCGTCATCCAATTAATCTGCCAGTGTGCGCCGTATCCTGGATCGTAGAAGTACGACGGGGCCGGACACGAACCTTGGCCACCGCGTACCGGCCACCTGAATACGATTTTAGGCGGTTTTACACAGTCATCAAGGTGAATGATGGGCCAGTCCCAAATCTCCGATTCATCAACTACACATTTCACAAGCAAAAAAATACACTGAACATAGTTACCACTTCCTAAGATACATGGCAACACTTCACTTACTTCGTTAGTGCAGAGTAACACCTGATGGTAGGTATAAAATGCTTGGCGACATCGAAGGCATGCGGCATAAAATCAAAGCTTCAAATTTGATCATGCCGATGAATAAAACTCATCAAAGGCAACGGACCACTAATATGGTGGAAAGACGGCGATGAAGATTAGTTCTTGTTTTCCAACTATCCAGGAAGCTCACATTCATTCATTTCAATGACACAAACATTATGAGGATGATAAATGAAGGAGCTGAAAGCAAGTACAGTAGTAAATTAGGTCCTGAGACAGTGCAGAGAACGTTTAAATTGTTGCACCATCCGATGTCGGTTGGATCATTTATCAGAAGGAAGATGAACCCAAGAAGTATTACGCTCTGGTATATCGCAGTTTAGGACGATTGAAGCTACAACAAACGTAGCCACATTTCATTTAACGCCAATATGGCAGGTGAAAATAAATGATTGGAATTTGGGACAATACAGTGTTGGAGTAGTTTTATTCCATCAAAACTGCTGGTAGTTTTAACTTTTTGTTGAATTACATTTACGCTAAACAAAATTCTATTTGAAATGTAATTTAGACACTGCTTTCCAGTCTGCTGGCAAAGAACTGAAAAATGAAATTTTATTCTTACCTTGCACTAGAAAAACTGAGAATGGTAGTTGAGTTGTAACGCTCTGGTCATTCGTTCAGGAGGACTCGGGTTCGAATCCCCGACCACTCATCCAGATTTCTCTTTTCCCTGGTTTCCCTAAACCGCTCCTAGGACCTCCAGTACTTTACGACTTCTAATTACCTTGAAGGCGTAATGCCATAAGCCACATAAAAAATGCACTACAAACAGCTATCCTCGTGTTAGAAGTTAAACACTTTAGAAATCTCAGTGGCCTAGACATTTTTGATACAATGCTTTAGACAAAAGTGGTGAAATCTATCAGAAATGATAGCAATAATTGTAGAGTAATATAGAATAGGATCGGATTCAATAGGAGAAGTAAGTGAATTCTGTTACATAGGAAGTAAAGTTCCTTCGGCTGTACGTCTCGTTGACATCGAGGTCATTAGAATTGGGGAAGGACTGGAGGGAAAGATCGGGAAGGAATTCGGCCATAGCCTTTGGTAGTAACCATTCCGACATTCGCCTGGAATGTAAAATTATAACCGATGGCCGAAGCAGAATAGCAGTGTCAAAAAAGAGCTTTCTTGAAAAAGACAAATCTTTCAGTTTCAAATATTGATCTAGTGCACAGAAAGAACTTCTTATAACTCTGCGTGTGGAGCATAACACTTTATGGTAGCAAAACATGGTTTTTACGTATACCAAAAAGAATGAAAAATGGAAGGATTTGAAGAGTGGTGCTGCAGAAGGATGCAGAAAATTAAGCTGGCAGTTAAAGTAAGAAATGAACGTGTTTTGGAAACGATGGGTGAGTAATGTGGTTTATGGAAGAGTCCTGTAGGAAGAAGAGACAGCGTGATTGGTTATTTTGTTAGTGGAGAGCACAATCGATGGTAAGAACTATAGGGGAAGACAGAGATTAGAATATATGGAAATAAGTAACAACGTGTGTTGTAAAGGGTATTTTGAGATGAAGAGGTCAGCGGAAGATAGGAAGAGATGGTATACTGTATAAAAACAATTGAGAGACTGAGTTACTGGGAGCTGCAATTTATATTTTACTAACAAGTTTGACGGAGAGAAGTCCACTCACTGTTTGCCTGCGAATCCTGTAAGGTTAGATATTAGTATGATTGCAGAAAACTCACTTCCATTTGTTCTGTAATGTATGATTATACAGGCTAAGCTGCGCGTGTGATCGAACAATTATTGCTCGTGCCTACCTGAAGTGCCAAGGTCTTTGAAGTTCACCCCTTGGGACAAACACCCGGGATTAAAAAAAAAAGATTCCGCTTGGTTTATTATTTCGCAGCTTAAGAGGATGGCTGACCTTTCTCACCCGTCAGCCAGCGAAGCTTTAATAGAAAAGTTTCTTTAAATTAACATATTTATATGTCTGCAAATGATCCGTAGCAAATATGGCTTGGTAACATTTTCAAAGTCACATAGATTTACGGAAACATAGTAAAATGACTCAAATGACCTAAGCGAATAGATATATACTTAAATATATATGCGCCGGATTAGTGTTCTAGCACGTAAACACAGTAGACAAGGACAGAGAAGCTCGATATACGAAATTCCCTGAAATGTGGACATGGAGGGAAACCTCCCAACCAAACGTCTTAGTTAAGGAGAGGTGGAGTGTGAGGTAAGAGAAAACGTGACTATCCAATAAAATAATTATTTATTTACAGTGTCTATTTGTTTACAATAACGTTTCACGTCTGGAGAGGGAAGAAA
>JARYHS010011408.1:66758466-66852109 GCA_031002005.1 Vandiemenella viatica
CCGGTGGTCTTCTGTAGTTGACGCTGGTTCAGCGGTCAGGCTGGAACTGGCGGTGGAGCGGCCGGCTACGCTTATATAGGCGGCCTGGCGCAGGAATTCCGTTGTGTAGTAGTACGGCGACCTCTGTAAGAAATAGTCCCACTTAGCTTCTAGATGATTCTATTTGTTTTCCTGGTTTGTTTTGCGCCTGTTTGGAGTCGTATATGTATCCCGGCGTGCAGGTGCGTTGTGTGTGAGGTCTGCCTGGCAGGGGCCTTTACTGGCAGACTGAACAGTTGGACTGCTGGGATACCAACTTTCAGGGTATGTGTTTACATTTATGTTATCAAAATATCAGTGAATTGTGAGTTTTAAATTTAAATTTACAATAATCTTGCAACTTCACAATTCATTCTCCTCACTTTAACATACAATACACGTGTTTGCAAGAATAATGCTTAAGATATTTTGGGTGAAAATTTAGTAATCTTAAACAAATCGCGCCGCAATTGCATCTTATTCCAATTATGGTTTTTGTAAATTAACTGTGTGAAAAACGTCTTGGATATTGACCCTCCATAGTATCAAACTTCAGTGTCTGTAATTTCAAAAATATGTAAGATATAAAGGGAAATGTCTGAAGTGTTGCATTTACAATATTTTAAAACCAGTTGCTGTCAATGTCATAAGCTCAGTATACGAAACGAAATAGTAAGAAAAATAAATAACGCTTGATGCCATATTCTAACAAATATCATCCTTGGTTTTTTATCAACATGGTAATTACAGTAACTCTAATACATGTTTTTATTCATACTTTAAAGGAGTTACTAACTTATGCGAGTATATATCTAACCAAATATGATCCTTTGCAGGAAACTACGGTTGCAGTTATAAATAATAAGTGGGCGAGTCTTATTGCCTGTGTTTGTGTGTGTTGGTGTTGTGTATGAAAAAAGGAAGAAAAACGGATTATAGGTTTTGGGCGGCTTTCAGTATTCATTTTTCAAATATTCTGAAATATCAATAACAGAACAGTCGCCATACTCCGCGTTTTGTTTAAATACAAAAAATCACCTTGAAATACCTTTTTCGGTAAAGACAATGTATAACATACACTACAATATATTAGAGCGACCGAAATCTCTTAACTAATATAATGTTCCCGTGTCACTAGCCGAGAACATTATATCAATTCTCAACGCCGAGAAAAAACTTCGTTCTTATGTATATATCTCGTTTTTAACAAAAGACAGGAAGCATTTACTCCAGTGACAGTACTTTGATTGCATCGAGAAGTCTGTAACATTTTACATATTTGTAATTTTCCTGATTCACCCTTAACCTATGACATTCTTTTAAAATATTGCCTTTAAAAATATATTTTTTGTAATTCTGGAGCAACCTTGCAAATGTTTATTTTAAAATTTCGTGTCAGCCACTCCATTTCCGCTAACATGTTGAAAATGACACTCTACAGTACTTTCCTAAAACACTCAGTATATAGGTTTATATGTTACCGCCTTAGTTATGTATAAATGTACTCTTGCTATAGAGCATATTATGAACTTCTGAGTGTATTTTGAAATTTATTTTTTACAAAGTCAAGTGTGCATATCCTCTAAAGAGCTACGTGTTCCCTGTTTCGAGCTCAAAAAAGTTGTTTCAACATGTCAAGCACGCCATTTGGATGTGTCATGAGTGACGTGGAAGCCAAACTCATTTCTGAGTGGAAGCTGTTATGTAGAGAGCTGACTAATGTATAATTAATTAATCATGATCTCATGATGATTACTACCGATTATTTTCGATTTTTAAACACTACCTCTATCAATTAATAATAGCTCTACTTCAGCTATTACAGCGTAAGTGCTGCTCTGAATTTACTCAATTAATTACCACAAAGCATTAATTTAAACCATCAGTTATACTGTACATCAAGATACCAGATTAGAGTGAGAGATAGAAATTACTGCCTCAATAATGAAGTGAGTGGCAATAATTTTAAAGACAAATCACATGTTCAAGATTTGGATGAGTTCTGAATATACGTGCATGGGATTAGGATTTATTATTCGCATAGTTCAATATTTTCGAAAATGTTGCTAAATAAAATATTATGTTGGAGTTATTGTTATTAGAGATGCGCTTACTTTTGCACTACATTCATTTTTTTTAAAATTCTTTCAGTGTTTCAAGTAAACAGTTTTGCTCCTCCTTTCATTATGTCTTATATTCTCTGATTTCCTTATCGACAAATTGAGACTTCTACATTCTTTTATTACAGAAATAAATAAATAAGTCACGGTGGTTGTAATTTATTTTCCTCCGTCACTACTCCCAATATCCACCTAGGTCTCATCATCAGTGCATGCCTTATGCACACCCAGCCCTCTCTTCATCAGCTTCCAGTCTTCTGCTAACTACGTAAACAATTCTTCATTATATCAGTAATTGACTGTTCTGTGGAGTAATTTTCAAGAAACACTCTTGCTACCTTCATTTTGGCTTCTCCGCTTCCTGTATTTGAAACATATGATATGAGATTACTTACCGACTTGAACAGTCGAAGAGTTGGAAAATATTAAGAACCTGATTGGTTGTCCGTTATCGACACAAAAGACACTTACTGTAACTAACCGATACAGACCACTATGAGCCAGACTATTCTTCCATCTGCTAGTGACAGCAAAAGAATATCTCTTGATGATATAGTTGAAGTAAGACTTACTACCTGAAATTCACAGCAAGCAACCATTATCTTCATCATTCACGAAAATACTGATACTGCTATTATTTAGTAATTTAGCCAGTTTGGTACATTATATTTTTCAATGTTACAAAGCCGTGGAACTGTATCAGAGATGATGGCCGTTAAAACACTGTTTTGCTTTAGACATAACCATGCTGGAAGTGGTAAAGAGTACACTCAGGTCGAAATCATACATACTTATTCGTAGCCAACTGTCAGTGGATTCCGAACGACAGAATAGAAATTAACCACCCTATAGGGTTGAAATACTCAGCGGAAAAGTTGGTGGGTTACAGATCAAATTAAACTATCTACACTAGACGACGTGGAAAGTTTCTTAGCTGGCTTAAAAAAGTCTACAATATAAGGACCGTTCATCGGAGAAACATACTCCGTAAAGTATTAATTTTTAGGCTTATTGTTGTGTTGACTGGTACGCTTTTCTTATTTTGCTTGCACGCTTATGACAGGACTACATCTAAAGAAAACGACGCTAATCACATAAATTAAGATTCAAGCTATCTCTCGAGTCTTGAGTATAATAATTAAATTACATTGTATAACTGAGATTATTCCAGAAATCGGGATAAATGCTGCGTTAACTTTTTGTCTTGTGTTTTATATTGTAAGTGTATTAGGGAACTGTGTGCGTAATGCTTATAAAAGCTTGTGAATTCAATGTCCTAACTGGTTTTTTTCTGACTGTACGCCTTTTCGACGTCGCGTCAAAGTTATTAGAGGCGGGTAAGGGCTACGAACAAGAAGTGCAATGACTTCTGCCATGCCCTTTTGAAGAAACTATCCAGACATTCGCCTGGAATGATCTGGGAAAATCTTGGAAAACGAAAATCTGGATGCCCAGACGAGGATTCGAAACTGCGTCCTCCCGATTACTAGGCCAAAGCTTTCCCGCTCACCCATCGCGCTCGCTAATTCTAAATTTAGGTGGGACGGGCTTGATGATGTTTTAATTCTACTGTTAACGGTCAGTTAGTAGAAGTCAGAACGTAAGAAGTAGAAAGGAAGATCCAAGAAAAGTATTTGCAGTCAATATTTATCTTCCTATCTCTCACCTGCGTTCTGTTACACAACCCCCCAAGAGATGGCGAGAGAAGATGGAAGAAATGACAGACGTGTTTACCGTAGAGAAGGGGTTATTTGTCTTGTTACGAATTTCTGAGAATCAATTTCGGGGTGCACTTCAGTCCGTAGGACCGCTGCGTCGCTGCTACTCGGCTTGATGAAATAACTGAGAAATACGGGTCGCTCCAGTTGCGGCGGGAATGCCGCTCGCCCGGAAAATACAGGTCCCCGGACTGCTTTCCTACCTGCCGCTCCGCCGAGCAGCGGCGCGGAAGATATTGCGTCACGCCGTATGACGCCAATGTGGCCGTGACGTCGTAGCCGGCAGCAGAGGTTTAAACGGGAACACACTGCTAGCGTGAGGAGCATTTCTGTATCGCAGTCGTGGCCTGCAACGAAGGAGAAACATGTAAGGAGACCGAGAAGTTAAGCGGCAAGCTGCTGTTACCAACGATTATTATACACTAATGTAAGCCCTTGACTGTTTGCGTATCGTCACGGATCTAGAATAATTCAACTTTTTAGGGTCAGAGATTATTACAAGTTGACCTGATATGGCAAAAAATTACCTTTACCTTAGTTTGAAATCTCTTGAGCTTGAAGAACCCAGAAGTATTAATAGACGTATTATACACGAACAGAGACGATCGCGCTATAGTAGAATTATTCCAAAGCTCATGGTTGCTAGATTCGAACTTGCTGAAATACAAACTTGTACTTGATCCTAAAATTCCAATTTGCAAAATTTGAAGAAATTCTGTTTAAAAGGGAGTTTGAAATTTCTCCCAAATTTCTAAATTGAGTCTGGGCAAACATCCATAACATAATCTTTGGTTGTAGTGTGCGTAACGGCCAGAGAACTTGATACAAGTTCCAGATTATTAATTAGTTAAGCAAAACCGAAGAAATTAATTGCCAGAATGCCTGAGTAGGTAACATATTTGGTCTGATATGCACTTTAAATAACATTATACACCGAACATGTACAAAGACCATTAACGAAAGTGGTCAGTAAAATACGTAAAAAAGCAATTAAACTGTAAACTTGAGTCAAGCAGCAAGCAACACTTTAACTAAACTGAAATTAAGCCTAGACCCGTATGGCAATTGTCATTCATGGTTACAGCGGAGATCATGAGTAATTTAAGTTTTTTAAAGTTATTTCATGTTGCTTCATTTACAACATGTTACTAAAAAACAGTTTTACGTTTTATAAACCGTAAAGTTTATCGATATTTCTTAAGTATGAAATGCTACGAAAATGAAACTTAATGTATTACTGTAATTAATTTGGTAGCAGTAGTTTAGCTATTAAATTGTGAACCACTAACTCTTCTAATAATATCTCTAGTCGCTGTTAACTTTCGAGTGAAGGTGGCGCATGACGTCATCGTTCTCCAGCCAATATCTACTGAGACGAGTGAGTGAGAGAGCGTGTGAGGTTAGGAAATTATGTATTAGATTTTACAGAGTTTTCCCTGAATGTAATCAAACTTTTTTCCTTCTAACATAGGCCTTGAACAAAATCCGAAAGACAAGGCACCTAAAACACATCATATTAAGATACTAAATGGATAAATATCAAG
The DNA here is from genome assembly GCA_031002005.1 of Vandiemenella viatica. NCBI lineage: Eukaryota > Metazoa > Arthropoda > Insecta > Orthoptera > Morabidae > Vandiemenella > Vandiemenella viatica. The sequence continues at coordinate 66,763,867 of JARYHS010011408.1, forward strand.
CTAAAATCTAATGAACACGGAGCTCAATCCCTTCTCCCCTACTTATGTAGACGCTCGTCGTAGATCTACGGAACAGCTTTGGTGCAACTTTTTTCTCTCGCTGTTGTGAGGTAACAGTGTTATCTGAAATGACTTTATTTCATAAATGTTTAGTGATAATAATTTTTGGAAGGTCCAAGTACTTTGGCGCTGATAGGTTACGTGACCAGAGAGAGAGAGAGAGTGTTGCTGTAGTGTTTGGGCTGAGAACAGGTAAGAACAAAAACATAATGTTAAGATGGAAATTGGAATCAACTCGACAATGATCCGATATAATGTCGCTCAGTTGTCAATAATTGATTGTTAAAGCCTTCCTCCAGCACTCCATACAACAGGTGTGGAATGTACTCTTTGAATTACAGCTCAGGTTATCTTTTGGATTAAACGATGTGAAGTTTTGTCAAACTCTACAGTTAATCGTCTTATGAACTGGATTTGGCTTCTCGTGATATTCAGATATCTAGTGAACTCATTTTACACTATCGATGTAGACCTAGACTGTACACAACTAGGTGCTTACCAAGCAGTTTCTTCCGTTTCAATTATGTGTATCATGTAAACAATTTAATGATGGGTTAGAATCGAAAAGTCCTCTCCATTTATTCAGTTCAGCAGTTAGATCTCCAATATAACAAGTCTGGACAGCGAGAATCCTATCCTCTTCCGCTAAGATCTTGGAAACAATTTAACCACAACCAGTTGCACGAACACTTAGTTGCTAATGAGTAATTTACTGTATCCTTCTCTTCGTGCTGAAAATATAAACCAACGTAAAAACGTACAAACTAAATATAAATTAAACTAATACGATATTAAGTGCATAGTTATTTCTTCGTCGTACTGTCTATTACTTGCAATGATCAGTCACTTAAAAGATAACTTTATAGCAGGCCGTGAAGATTCGCAATGACATACAAATTATTTTGTTTACATGTAGGCGCAGCATGATGTCGATGAATTATCTCGCCACATGGACAGAACAAAACAAAGTGATTGTTAAATGTTGTTGCTCCTGAGGTTTCATGCTACATTTACTTCAATGATCGAAATTTGATCACAAAATAATTCCATTTCCCTTATTTACTGCCAAAGAATACTGTTTTAAAGTTTGATAATATGATCATCACAAAAAAATTACAGTATTTTTTATTATTATTATTATTTTCGTACATTGAGTCCAACAAACAAATAACAAAGTATTCCGCAATCAATCTGGAATTGTTTTAATAATGTTACATTTCCATGAGCATTCAGTTATCCTATTTGGAAAAAATTAATTACTTGCTTATATAAAATAACCATAGTGCTTAGTTCTCGAAGTATTATAAACACTAAAATATACCTGTAAAAGTATATTCTTATAGGAATAGTTTTAAGTGTTATACGAGGGTTGGAACTTAAATAGCGGAAACTATTTATTCACAACCGATACAAAAGCGTTACATGTTAGCACCTGTTACTGTCCTTCAAAGTAGTCACCAGCGTTGTGTAGAACCCGTTGCCAGCGATGTGGAAGGTGTAGTATACCGTTAACAGAGCTTGTTCTGTTTATGAAACGAATGGAGCGGTCTACTGCCTGTAGAATATCTGGAACAGTTCTGAAGCGAATGCCAAGACGTGGTTCCTTCATCTTCGGAATCAAATCAAAGTCACAAGGACTTAAGTCCGGGGAGTACGGTGGATGGTACAGTACTTCCCAGTCCCATCGACCGAACAGAGCAGCTACAGCTTGCGCTGTATGCGCCCGCGCATTGTCACATTGTCATGCAAAATGATGGGTGTGTTGCACACAAGGTGTTGCCGCTACTTTCGCAAAGCTGGTCACAGGTGATGCTCGAAAAACGAACAGTAATACTGTGCATTGACGGTCTGCTGTGGAGGAACGTAATGCATTAGGATAACACCATCACAGTCGTACACGAGAATCACCATAACTTTCACCATACTGGGGCTCTGACGCACTTTCGACTTTCGCGGCGACCCATAATGACGCCATTCGTTGGATTGGCTTTCAGTTTTGGCTCGTACGATGTGGCCCATGTCTCATCCAGTGTTACGATACGGCGTAAGAAAGCCTCTCCTTCGCGCTCATAGCGCTCCAAGTGCGTCTGAGCAGCGTCATAACGCATCCATTTCTGCATTTCCGTCAATTCATGCTGAACCCATCGTGATGCAATTTTTCGCATTCCCAGGCATTCCTTCAGGATGCGAAGCGCAGTCGTATGCGCTAATCCGGTTTCGTAGGTGAGCTCACGAATCGTATGGCGACGATCACTGTCCTCTAACGCGGCAACAGTATGCACTTCTTCTTCAGACACGCTAGGACGACCTGCCCGATGCATGTCTGCCACAGTTTGCCGACCTTCGTTGAAGGTTTTTACTCAACGTGCCACTGTTCTGTACGGCAATGCCGATTCCCCGCACGCCTCTTGAAGACCTTGATGACACTGTCGTGCTGTACGACCTCTGGCACATTCAATCTTGAGCCAACTCCGTTGTTCCTGTTTCGAAAACATAGTGACACCGTTACGTTAGACCGCTCGCTCACAAGTGACTGCGTTTCCCTCGATTGTGCGCACGCCGGGGACGTGGGACGGAGGAGTCAATTTGCTCGGAGGTAAGGTAGATATGTCAACAACGTGTGCTATCAGCGACAATAGTAGATTCCATTGCACAGTGTCTCCACAACAGTGATGCCACTATTTAAGTTCCAACCCTCGTATTTATGAGAACATTCATTTAACATTGGGAAATTTAAGTAAAACTGAACATTTGAACAACATCATAGCTGGTATTTTTTTACCAAAATTGTTCCACTTTATGTTTCTTTCGCCCTCAGGGCAAAAAAAACCATTGCTGGCGTTATTTACGACGTCGGTGTTGTACTCTGTATTATTCGCCACACTAATATAAAATCGTATAGGGTCTCCATCAATACACCGAGGCCATGCATATGTGGGGCCTGGTATACGGTAGGACGCGTCTTCAAATCGCCGACTGGCCACCTGGATTTTCGTTTTCAATGGTTCTCTGAAGTCACGCCATGCGATTTCCGGAATGGTTCCATCAGAATTCCTTGGCCAAATTCCTTCTCGTTCCTTCTCGCTTCTTCTCGCTTGTCCTCTCCCACCTCTAATAATATAGATATCAACGAAGCGTAAAGTGAAGCAAAAAAACAACCGTATTTGCATCTGTCATCGCTGGGATAGTGAAGTGAACAAGTTTATTGTAATATCTGTTTTTTTGTGTTATGATTTGCATAATTTCCTTTTGTTATATATAAATAGTTACTATGTGGATTGAAAATCATTTGAAATTCAGCTTGTTTTGTTAAGAAATGATGAGTTGTATGTTTCTACACTCTTAAAACACTGAAAGCGAAAAGAAGAGCGCATAAAGCGCTAATCGCTTCGCATCTCTGTGAATGTAATGCTGTTTGGACGCTGCTAAAAGGGATTTATGCAACTTTGTGGAAGCTGCAGAGAGATAAGCGTTTTGTAAATGGATTTACGTTCGAAGCGTAAGCGTAAGTAGAGCGCTGCAGAGAATTTTTTTATGACAAAACTGTTAAGAGGTCTGTAACAGAACCGTTACAGAACCGTATCATTTATATTCTTTTCCCAGTAACATTATTATTTTCATAGGATTGAGGCCTTTAAACAGGGCAAATGCTGACTGGAGTTGAACTTCTTTTGAATTAGTTTTGTCCTTGGTAAATAATCAAACGGTACTCATAAGAGTTTGTGGGCCCCTTTAAATATATTTATCAATTTAATTTTAAGTTCAGGTAATATAAAATAATTATTTCTAATTTCATTTAAACAAAAGTAGTTCTTTCATTACAATGCGTAACAGCATACATTAATCTAAAATTGCAATAAGATGACAATTTAATTTCTTAAATCAAATTGGCATTGTGCAAGGGTAATTTAAGCTACTTTAATGACAATCAAATAATATACCCTTGGCTAGGTTACTCATGAACATCAACAAACTAACACTACAAACATACGAATCTATCATCTCGGCTAGTATTATAAAAGTTATTATTATTTGACATTAAACAAACAAAAATAATAATACATTAGCATAGGCACGGCGGTGGTTTTATAAACAAAATTAATTAAATATATATTCTCCGGCTTATACTCATAACTGTTGGATAGATGTAGAACTCTTCTCAGGGCCGATATGTGGGCAGAATTTGAATTTTAGTTCTCAGTTCAAAGTATATGATGCCCTCTTACCATATAAGACCGCATTGCGCGTAGACCACCGAACCCATGCATCCTTCCATCGAAAAATCTTAGTCCTACCTGAACTAGTTAGAACAAACACTTATAAGCTGCTTCTGGTTACAGATGTTTGTTGCCAGCTCATCAGAGCTGTGTCATCCCTCGGCGTCACTCGATCAGTCCCCCTTCCCGTGGTCGTCTCTTGCCTCGAAGTCTCACGAGGCGATTTTCGAAATAGTCAATAACATCTTGAAGTGGTTTCTTCCCTCTTCCGATACATCCAGACGTGAAACATTATTGTAAACAAATAGACACTGTAAATAAATTATTATTTTATTGGATAGTCACATTTTCTCTTACCTCACACTGCACCTCTCCTTAACTAAGACGTTTGGTTGGGAGGTTTCCCTCCATGTCCACATTCAGGGAATTTCGTATATCGAGCTTCTCTGTCCTTGTCTACTGTGTTTACGTGCGAGAACACTAATCCGGCGCATATCTATTCAAGTATATATCTATTCGCTTAGGTCATTTGAGTCATTTTCCTATGTTTCCGTAAATCTGTGTGACTTTGAAAATGTTACCAAGCCATATTTGCTACGGATCTTTTGCAGACATATAAATATGTTAATTTAAGGAAACTTTTCTATTAAAGCTTCGCTGGCTGACGGGTGACAAAGGTCAGCCATCCTCTTAAGCTGCGAAATAATAAACCAAGCGGATTCTTTTTTTTTTTTTTTTTTTTTTTTTTTTAAATCCCCGGTGTTTGCCTCTAGGGGTGAACTGATCACACGCGCAGCTTAGCCTGTATAATCGTACATTACAGAACAAATGGAAGTGAGTATATACTTTTCTGCAATCATACTAATATCTAACCTTACAGGATTCTCAGGCAAACAGTGAGTGGACTTCTCTCCGTCAAACTTGTTAGTAAAATATAAATTGCAGCTTCCAGTAACTCAGTCTCTCAATTGGTTTTATGCAGTATACCATCTCTTCCTATCTTCCGCTGACCTCTTCATCTCAAAATACCCTTTACAACACACGTTGTTACTTATTTCCATATATTCTAATCTCTGTCTTCCCCTATAGTTCTTACCATCGATTGTACTCTCCACTAACAAAATAACCAATCACGCTGTCTCTTCTTCCTACAGGACTTTTCCATAAACCACATTCCTCACCCATCGTTTCCAAAACACGTTCATTTCGTACTTTAACTGCCAGCTTAATTCTCTGCATCTTTCTGCAGCACCACACTTCAAAATCCTTCAATTTTTCATTCTTTTTGGTATACGTAAAAACCATGCTTTGCTACCATAAAGTGTTATGCTCTACACGTAGAGTTTTAAGAAGTTCTTTCTGTGCACTAGATCAATATTTGAAACTGAAAGATTTGTCTTTTTCAAGAAAGCTCTTTTTTGACACTGCTATTCTGCTTCGGCTATCGGTTATAATATTACATTCCAGGCGAATGTCGGAATGGTTACTACCAAAGGCTATGGCCGAATTCCTTCCCGATCTTTCCCTCCAGTCCTTCCCCGCTTCTAATGACCTCAATGTCAACGAGACGTAAAGCCGAAGGAACTTTACTTCCTATGTAGCAGAATTCACTTACTTCTCCTATTGAATCCGATCCTATTCTATATTAGTCTACAATTATTGCTATCATTTCTGATAGATTTCACCACTTTTGTCTATATTTACGCAGTGAAGCATTGTATCAAAAATGTCTAGGCCACTGAGATTTCTAAAGTGTATAACTTCTAACACGGGGATAGCTGTTTCTAGTGCACTTTTTATGTGGCTTATGGCATTACGCCTTCAAGGTAATTAGAAGTCGTAAAGTACTGGAGGTACTAGGAGCGGTTTAGGGAAACCATGGAAAAGAGAAATCTGGATGAGTGGTCGGGGATTCGAACCCGAGTCCTCCTGAACGAATCGCCAGAGCGTTACAACTCAACTACCATTCTCAGTTTTTCTAGTGCGAGGTAAGAATAAAATTTCATTTTTCAGTTCTTTGCCAGCAGACTGGAAACCAGTGTCTAAATTACATTTCAAATTGAATTATGTTTAGCGTAAATGTAATGTGGCTACGTTTGCTGTAGCTTCAATCGTCCTAAACTGCGATATACCAGAGCGTAATACTTCTTGGGTTCATCTTCCTTCTGATAAATGATCCAACCGACATCGGATGGTGCAACAATTTAAACGTTCGATGCACTGTCTCAGGACCTAATTTACTACTGTACTTGCTTTCAGCTCCTTCATTTATCATCCTCATAATGTTTGTGTCATTGAAATGAATGAATGTGAGCTTCCTGGATAGTTGGAAAACAAGAACTCATCTTCATCGCCATCTTTCCCCCATATTAGTGGTCCGTTGCCTTTGATTAGTTTTATTCATCGGCATGATCAAATTTGAAGCTTTGATTTTATGCCGCATGCCTTCGATGTCGCCAAGCATTTTATACCTACCATCAGGTGTAACTCTGCTCTAACGAAGTAAGTGAAGTGTTGCCATGTATCTTAGGAAGTGGTAACTATGTTCAGTGTATTTTTTGCTTGTGAAATGTGTAGTTGATGAATCAGAGATTTGGGACTGGCCCATCATTCACCTTGATGACTGTGTAAAACCGCCTAAAAATCGTATTCAGGTGGCCGGTACGCGGTGGCCAAGGTTCGTGTCCGGCCCCGTCGGACTTCTACGATCCAGGATACGGCGCACACTGGCAGATTAATTGGATGACGAGAGTCGATGGCACTACTGAGCACTCGCACAGTGCAATTAAAGCAAAAACCCCGACACGCAATATTTTGAGCAAACGACTCATTTATTTTAGTTTCTCATTAGTATAGAGTTTTTTTTTTTTTTTTTTTTTTTTTTTTAAAAACCTTGCAGTATTATAGCGTACTTTTTATAATGAAGCAATAGGTTACTGGGACGAAACACTACTTACATGATCTATGGTTACAGCTATTATATCAAATGTTCTCTAGCCGAGTTAAACAAGTATTATAATTTACAGAAGGATGAAAAGAGTAGTTGAAGAGATAGTAGGTGAAGATCAGTTTGGGTTTAGGATAAATCGCGGTACAAGGGAAGCAATTCTGTCTTTGAGATTAATACTTGAAGGGCGGATCAAGAAAAACAAAGATACTTTTATGGCATTTGTTAATTTAGAAAAAACTTTTGATAATGTTAGGTGAAGCAAGATGTTCAAAATTTTAAAGAAGTCAGGTTTAAAGGATCGAGATAGATGAATACTCTAGTAAGAATCAAGTGGCTATAATAAAATTGGAGAATCACGAGAGACATGCATCAGTTAAAAAGGGTGTGAGACAAGGTTGTAGTCTATACCCGTAAATATTCAACTTGTATGTAGAAGAAGCAATAAAGAAAGTAAAAAAAAAAAAAATCCATGTGGCATACGTGTTCATGGAGAAAAAATCAGTATGCTACGATTTGCTGATGAAATTGTCTTGTTAGCAGAACGGGCTGAGGATATTGAGAAATTACTGATTGCCATTAAAAAAATACTGAAGGAAGATTTTGGATTGAATATAAATCAAAGCAAAACAAAAGTGATGAAATGTAGCAGAAATTATACCAATACTAGTAGATTAAATATAAAAATAGAATCGGATGCAATAGGGAAGTAAGTGAATTTTGTTACTTGGGAAGTAAAATTACAACCGATGGCCGAAGCAAGATTGATGTCAAAAGCAGAATAGCAATTGCAAAAAGAGCCTTCATGAAAAAGAGAAACCTTTTAGTTTCAAATATTGATATAAGAATTAGTAAAGACTTTTTAAAACTCTTTGTGTGGAGCACAGCACTTTACGATAGCGAAACATGGACTTTAGGAATACCGGAAAGAAAGAAAATTGAAGCATTTGAAATGTGGTGCAACAGAACAATGCTGAAAATTAAGTAAACAGACAAAGTAAGAAATGAGTTAGTTTTGGAAATGATGGGCGAAGAAAGAAGTTTTGAGGAAGAAGTTTACAGAAAGAAGAGACAGGCTGATAAGTGATATTTGAGACATGCTGGATTGGTTAATTTGCTGGTGGAGGGAACATTCGAAGGTAAGAACTGTAGAGGAAGACAGAGATTAGAATATCTAAAGCAGATGATTGAGGACGTGGGTTGTAAGAGGTATGTAGAGATGAAGAGGTTAGCACAGGATAGGAAGGGATGGAGGATTGCATCAAACCAGTCTAAATACTGACGACAGCAAAATAATAATAATAATAATTACACGATATTTCGGAAATCTCAAGGCTGTCACCATCACAAGAATATGGCGACAGCGAGTGAGATCGCCGAAATAGCGTGTAATTATAACTTCTTTAACTCGGCTAGTCACCCGAGAACTTTTCATATATTCTCAACGCCGAGGGAAACTGCGTTCTTATGTATATTTGTATTATTTTTAGTCATCCTAAGAAATCAGCTGGAACCACTGAATGAAAGTTAACGATCTTATGATTATGTAGAGACTTTGGTCTCCTTCCATAGCTCACACGAAAAGCTGTACCAGCTACATCGAGATGTTACAAGAAGCAAAGACCCTGAAGTCGAACTGGGAAGAAAACTTTATTATGGTTATATAGTCTTATATAGTCTTAATGGACGTAAAGCAGTAGTTAATAGCCTAGTAAACGATCGCATAAACTTCTGCGAACTGCGAACTGCGTGACCGCTCAAATCGAATCTATAAAGGAAACTTGAAGGGGAATGCAAGTTCCTTAATGTAGATCTCATTTAATAGCGGCAGTCGATGACAGAGCACGGAAAGTAAAAGGCGCGTTAAAAAGTTTCGAGAGCCGCAACCGAATTACGCCCGGGGAGTAAACAAAAGAACCACGGAGGCGGAAAGTTGGATTAAAAATAAAGTTACCTCCAGCCTGGTGGGCAGACGTCGGCAGCTATTCTCAGCCACTTCAGCGATGACGCAATGGAGTGTTGAGCTTCGGAAAGACTGATCCTTGCGTCTACACCGACGGATAGCTACAAGATTAAAGCGAATTTCCAAATATAACTTCATGAGATCTGCAGAAGCTTTAAAGCCGATTACTTTTCAGTGACTACTACAAATTTCGTACATTTTTACTAAGAGAGGTTTTATGTTTAGTTTATAAAGCGTTTCTTAAGAGGACAAACTCTAGTTTATAACAAGAGTTAAATTCCTATTGATGAATATTTTACTGCCTACATGAATAAGAGATTGTAGAGAATAGTGTACATACGTAGTATTGACTGATCGACATTAATATCATGTGTTACAAGGAACGAGACAAATTTAATCTGAGTATGAAGACGATTTCGAGACTGTTAAACATATTCCGAAATGCGAATACAGAGTGTGGTGCGTGAGCGTTAACACTCTGGTCTTGCATTCGGGAGGACGCAGGTTCGAAACCCCGTCCAGTCATCCAGATTTCGGTTTTCCATGTTTTCCAAAAATCACTCAAGGCGAATGCCAGGATTGTTCGTCAAAAGGTCATAACCGAATTCCATCCCATTCCTTGTACGCGACCCTTTCCCGCCTCCCATGTCCTCGACATTGACAAGGTATAAAACTAAAAGTAAAAAAAAAAAAAAGAAAGGAAAGAAAGAAAAGAAAAAGAAATACAAATATATTCGAAAAATCTTGCCTAAAATTAAAAATAAATATTCGAATATTTAAATTATTGTCTTCATAATTATTAATTCACTGATTATACCTTGTGCCTGCAAAGAGATGCTTAATATGTAACATTATATTTCATAGAGTTTCTTTTTAGTATTCCGATCCTCGACGTCGAGGTCGTTAGGGCCGGAAGAGGATGAAAGACTAAAATCGGGAAGGAACTCGGCAATGGAATTTTTAAGGAACCGTTCCAGCGTTCCGCTGGAGTAATTTCGGGCAACCAATGAAAACCGAAATCTGGATGGCCGACTAAGACTTGAATCCCCGCTCTCCCGAATGCAGGCCCGAACTTTAGAGCTCACCTACCAGAGTCGGGCAAGTGGACAATTTATGAGGTCCACACTTCGATTCACTGCACTATTAATACCAGATTTACAGTTCACTTAACGATTAGCAGAGCGCGCAGAAGCATCTGTCAAATGGCCTCTTACAGGCAAACTGATGAGCCATAATAGTGTAACTGCAATCGTCGTTGGCATCTTTATGCGCTGAAAACTATAGTCCATAATATACCACCCGAACTTATTTTAGGTAATTATATCTGGATACGATACATATTTTTTTAAGATATAAAAAATATTAATCGCGCAACCGATTTGAAAAATATTTGGCTGTTGAAATGAATCCACACTTCTGCATGACGATCTTACTAGGCGCCCTGATTGAGGTATATAAGAAATTTTCCGCAATCATCCAGGCGATTGTTTGAACGGTCCCTAATCTCCTCGTTATAAACTAATCTCACATAAAAATACTCTTATCATGTAGAACACCAGTTATACGTTTCATAGACAGATGGAAACACTTAAGAAATACAATGAGCGGTAGAAAAATACATGTCTAATTTGAGACTGCGTTATGACGCCTGATTAGTCAGCTACGTAAGTTAAAGTAAAATTGTAGGAAAAATTTATCCATTTTAATTACTTATTTATTTTACTGTTATTCCATGGTTCCTTGTGAGGAAGGAGCTCTGGAATGTGAAAACATGTCATGATTAATACATATACGTACAATATTAATAATAATTATAGTTAAAAATTATATGTTACAAAGACAAAAAAAAACATTAATTTTTAAAACTGATGTTTACAAAAGACTTTTCAGGTGTAGTTTTTTGTAGAAATACTTGAATAGAGCAGAAGTAGTTACCAATAATATAACGCCTCTACAAACTCTTTTAAACTTTCAGGAAGTTTATCAAACATATTTGTCCCAGAATAAATAAATCTTGCTTGTACTAAACACAGTGATGTTTGTATTTTGTACCAGTTATTTTTGTTTCTTGTATTGTAGTAGCTACGTAAATATGTTAATTGTAGAATCTAATTATTATTCTGGCAGTAGATATATTAATGGTGGTTTTTTATTAAGAAATAGATTAAAAAAGTGCTTTAGATTATTTTATAAGCAAGATTTATTTCCCTGTGAAACGTGCAAAGACTTGTTTTGCGGCTGAAAATGGATCTGATGACGGATTCAGTGGTTAATGACCTGTGGCAGTCAGAGGCTGTGTTCCGCTGACTGACGTGCCGCCTATACCTTTGGCAGTATGGAATCTATTGTTCGGCGGCGGCGCAGCCTTTGCCCCGGCAGCGTGAATGTGTTCCCCGCGGTAAGTGCCACTGGGCCGTGTTTAGCGGGTCGGTCTCCCGCCCCCGTTAATCGCCTCCTTTCAGAGCAGAGCATGGCGCCCGACTCGCTGCTAATGAGCACGCGAGGCTCAAGAACTTCCCCGAGACGAATTAAGCCAGAAATACCGCGCCACCGGCAGGCACGGCCAAAGAGAATGCGGCGCCCCAGCTTAATATCCCTCCCTCGCCAGCGATCACAAGCTGACAACCTCGAGACAGCGCTAATGCACCGGCGGACACGTCGCAAACATAAACCATCCCCAAGTGATTCACACTCAGTTTTGCATTTAACGTATCTAGATGTCTCTAAATTTATTTTTTTATTTATCATTTGATATTTAACAAGTCAAAAACAACTTTACAACTTTGGAATGATATAGAAATATGTTGAGATAACTTACAGAATCGGTACATGAGCCATTTGGTAGCAAAAAACTTCAAGTTTCACATACGAGCCTCATTTGTGTAAGTAGCCGCATTTGCATTGTCCTGTTCGAACCCAATTGATGTTTCTCCATTGCTGTCTGTGGAGATCGAATCCTTGTAAAAGCACTGAAGTGTCTTGAACCAGATTTTTATCACTGCCGATGACTGTTCCCATTGAGTTATCCACAGCTTACTGAGGTAGAAAGAGGATACTGAATGGTTGATTGCTGTGCGCCACGACAGTTTCCTTGATTTCAAACTTAAATTTTGTTCTTTTGTAATTTCTAGATTTATGGGAAGCTGAGGGTTGTTCAGGACCTTTAGGGGACCTTATTATCTTCTTAGTGATGGAGGTGAAGTGTTACGTGGAACTGGAAGCGGTAGGTGGTTCGTTCACAATATGAATACCGTATTATGCGCATTACCTGATTCAGTTGCACGTCTATCTTCCTTGTGTGGGCTCTATTGATCCAGGTCGGGCAGCAGTATTCAGCAATAAAATATGGCAGAGTTAAGGCTGCTGATCTTGTTACGTAAGCACTGGCTTCCCATTAAGTACCAGTACGCTTTTGAAGAATATTATTTCTCGTTTTGAATTTAGTGGCCACATTTGAAAGATGTTGCATGAAAGTCAGAGTTCTGACCAGTGGTATACCCATATATTTTGGGGTGTTGCAGTCGTCTTCTACATTTTACTTCTGGTTTATAGTGTGTTTGTTGCGTAAATGAAATGTCGACATAGCTGTTTTCTGAGGATTTAGATTGAGGCATCAGAAAAGTTGTGGTCCTGTATCGTCAAACAGATGTAATCAATGTAAATAAATTTTCCTGATTATGTTTTCGATTAATCGTATGTATACAAACTGAATAGCTGCGAAGCCAAAACAGGTCCTTGAGGTAAGTCGTCATTTAGTTTAAACATTCTGCATCTTTCATTATCAGAGCAGATCTGCAAGTATCTATTACTCAATATGATGTTAAGTAGGTCCGTAAGTTTTCGACATGGGGTAATACTCAAGAAATTCATAATGCGTATAAATCAAAATGTCTGAATTTAAAGCTGTCATAATTTTCTTGAAAAGCTCCAACAGATCATCCACTTTCAAATATGAGTTTCAACAACGCCGATTCCACATTCTATGTCTCCTTCACCGCCTCATAAACCTGAAAACTACCTCCCATCTTTATTCCAACATCACATACTTAGGACTTTTTCATAATATTAACACCAGATCGCTTAACTCAAATACACTAACCATTTCCTCCCACAGCTAGGAAACCCTTGCTAATTCCTTTACCATTTCAGGGGCTAGATCGTGAAAACCAGAACTATTAAAGAAATCTGTCCATTTAAAAGCGCTTTGAGAAAATATTACCTGTAACAGCACTAGCAGAACAACCTCTTCCACCAGGTATAATTTAATCTTTAGAAGTCAATTGTATTATTTTATACCGTTTTCACAAACTTATTCTGCGTTCAGTTGCCTTTCTCACATGTTTCTCCAGCCTTCATTAGTATATATTCTGTATCTTTTTTTCCAGCATTCACTACAATTAGTTTAGGCCATTTACTTACTGCTTCGCCAGTTAAACATCAATATTAGTAAGATTTCAGTCATATTTTTCTTATTAATTTAATTTAAGCATTGTATACTCTTAGTTTGTTTAAATCTAAATTATGATTTATAAACGTCTGGACAGATGTAAGAGAGGGCTTGATAGCCCTAATCTTTCAAGGCTAAATAATCCTTTAAAAAATAAATAAACGTTGTAATAGTTCGTTTTGGGTGTATTTAGTTTAATCATCATTTTTTTGGTCTTTAAATAGTCAGGATTATTTTAAAATGTCACTGGGAGTGAATGAAATACTAACCATAAATTAATATGACGTTGCTCATATTATGCAATTTATAGATCTCTTAAATTTACCGCATATTTGATTTAAGTAGAAGTCAAACTTAAGTTAATTTTACTGTAAAGTCTTCGCCACTGCAAAGCGAAGTAAAAACTGCACTGAATCAATTTAAATAGCAAATTCTTTCTATTTCTAACTTGATACAGTTTTAAAATAGTAATTAGTGGATTACTTAATACACTCAATTGTTGGTATCTAGACTTCGTTCATCTTAGTAACCCGGTCACCTCGATTGTATGGCAAGTGTATGCACGGTCAATTCAATATTTTAACGTTTTAAATAGCAAATATGTGGTAGGATATAGTCACATTACACACACACGTTCTCACGAAATGCAAAAACATAATTTTACGATCAAAGATTCAATAGTATAATACACCGACGACCAACCGAAAAGTTATGAAAGTAAACACATTCTTGTGTGATAGAATCATATTGCGAAGATTGCAAGTTCTTAGGAGTGAGAAATACGGATTTAAACAAGTCTGCGCAGCAATTAGTACTACAACAATAACAACGCTACCAAAACAAACGGTACATGTTCTTCCAGCAGCTGATTAAACTGATAGTCTGATAGTCTCTGGCGGACATTACGTTGCGAATGCGGCGGCTGTTATCAGGGTTACCGGCGCGGAAGCTCGAAATACCCGTTATGGTTTAACAGCACTTACTTACACAAACTTTACCAAAGTTATTCTGCGACTGCAGTTCTGCGTGACCCGCATCGCCATGTGCGAAACAATTAATCGAATTGATATCCCGAATGCCATTGATACATACAACCGCATCTTAAGAAATGACTCATTACTACATGAAATAATCGCTGTCCTACTGAATTGTGACAATCTCTCAAAACAGCTTACGATAATGATCGGTTTATTTATTTCAATATAAATAAAACTTGAAAAGAAACACGAACAATTGAACGAACAATGACCATTAGTGCAACCCGTGATGAGTGAGAGTCGATGCCCTAGTGTCAACCATGGAGGAAGGAAATATATGGAGACGATGCAAGAGACCTTCACCACGCATTGAAGTGAAGCAGGGCGGAGGAGGAGTGGGGGGGGGGGCATGGCCGGAGTGGAGGGGGCATGGCCGCTTCCATACAGACACGGGGAATATGTACAAAAACCTGAAGGGGACTCTGGGATAAAGGTGACGCCGATATCTGGTGATGGATTATTATGTAACTCGATATGACAAATAAAAAATGAAGAATAAATTTTTTTGATATTCTGCTTAGTTTTCGAGATATTCTGTCCCAAATGTGAAATGGTTTTGGTTGAAATTCAGAAGAAAAAATTGGTTAAAGTCAAATTTGATGATGGATTCTTATTTAAAAAGACGAGACAAATGAAAAATAAAGAATAAAAATGTTCGATATCTCACCTAGTTCTAGAGATATACTGTATGAAAAGTGAGGTTTCTTGAGTTGAAATGGAGAAGAAAAATTTCGCAAAAGTCAAATTTAATGATCGATTCTTATGTAACACGACGAGTCAAATCGAAAATAAAGAATAAAATGTTTCGATATCTTGCTTAGTTTTCGGGATATACTGGGAACATCGCAATGTATGGAAGCGCAATACCGCTGCTGCCGCCATGCGGGAGAGTTTAGAGCCTGCTTCACCGATTTAACGTCACTTCTCCTCCATATATTTCCTTCCTCCATGATGTCAACCTTGTCTGGCGATGACGTAACTCGGTTCCGTGTCAGGCGGGTGGTCTCCTTCTACCGGTGCAGGGTGTCGAGCCTTCTCAGCTGTCCGTCTCGGCGGCTTTGACATTGCCGAGTGTCAGCCACCTTATCAACCCTATTCATTGGCAGTAAACACCTCTTTGCCCTACCATACGCGGTCATAATCGGCACAGTTCATCCAACCACCGAGCGTTGGATCGTCTCGTCCCTCAGGACTGCTTTCATATAAACAAAAATAGTACAAACGTTATTGATGTTAATAGTCGCAGCCTGTGGATGACTATAGCATCGAGTCCCCTTTTTACACGCCTACTTTGTTCTGCGAAAACCTCTTCTGTCATATGCGACCACTCGTCGATTTCATGGATTATTCAGATGTCTTCGCTGGGTACTGTAAAATCCCCTTTTTCAGTCGGCAGACACGAAGCCTAACAGCCATCATGTCCGCCCCTTAACAGCAAACATTTTCACACATCTCACGCGGTTGGTCGACCCGTGTATGTCACTAAAGGTGGTGCTAACACGAACGAAGCTGACCAGTTCAGTGAGAAACTACAACGTACCTTCTCAATTACCTAGTTCACCTCGATCCACTGTACCCCCGTCGTTAGCGGGACGTTCCAGATTATTGTTTCCTTTGCTAATTCTCCTTTTTTGTGAAATTCTTCAATAAACTAATTTCTTTCCTTTTTTAAATTGTTAATCAGTCGCTTTAAGTCTAATTCTACAGAAGACTTTTTTTTATTTTTAATTCTTTAATACAATCAAATTTCACTTAGATTAGTTCTGTACTTCATGTATAATTCTTCCTAGTCATCTTTTAAACCTATAATAAAGATTCATATCTTTTTCTAAGACTACTTTCGTTCATAATAATCTTCGTGATTTCTTCATTCGATTCAGTTTTCAGCAAAAAAAATAAAAAAAAAATAACTTACTATGTGTATTGTCTATGCTTATTAATGGCAAACCTATTGTGAGTGGGAGTGACGGACGCCTTGCTTCCTGTGTACTGCAAGCCTGAAAGTAGACGTGGCATAGAAAGTCCATGTAAGAGATGGTCCGAGGGACTACAATAGGACAGACGGCCTAATTCGAGAAGAAATGAATTTTAAAATTAAATTGATGACCTCTTTTGCTATCAGTTTCCACTGTAAAACAATACTAATCCTCCTCTCAAACTTTGAACACTGTACTCAAAAGAAGAAGCAGAAAGAGAATTATCCTCGGTTACCTGTAACGGATAACCTAGAATATAATTTTATAAAATGTGATTCAAGAAATTCATTTGGAATCAACGCAACTGTTAACTTATAGCGCTTACCAGTTAGAGGAATGTTACGGGCGGACGTTCGGACAGACAGTGTGGCGGAAGCAACACTGTTCCATTTCCCGACTTGTTTTACAGTACAATGTGCTGGCTACTGTTTGTTCTGCCGACTTTCTCCTTATCTGAACAACAAGAAAGTTCACCAACTTCTGGCAATCCGTCATCCTTGCTGTTTCCCACAAGCGGGCTGCTCTCGTAAATAAGCGGTATAGTTGGAAACCAGAGATACAACGCGCAAGAAACAATCTTCAGTAAATAGCAATCACGAAAAACTTAACAAACAACTTTCTTTAACTTACTTGTTAACGATGATTCCATAACTGGTCAGAGACATAGTTTTAAAAGGAAAGCGGTAACGTGATGTTTTCATCTATATTAGTTCTGCATTAGAGTGAGAATATTTTATTTAGAACAATTGATAAATTTGTAAACATACAGCAGTTCAGAAGAGTCCATTAATAGTGGTGAAACAAATCTGTTGATAATGTGTAAACAATTAATAAAATTGTTCATTCTCACTACTTTAAATATATTTAAACATTTTACGGAGTTTAAACGTCCGGTGGCAGCATTATAATCGTAATTACAGTAGAGAAGTTAAAATGATAAACAGTATACATCCTAGAATGTTTGAAATATTGAAGAACCGATGCAGAGATTTCGGAGCTATAAAATTATTAAATTTAATTACAATGGAGCGCTTGCTCCGGTTGCAGTTTTTTTACACATCCATATTTTCGATTCCCTGCACTCGCTTAATTTTGTTGTCTACGAATTTAAACTTAATTCTTTCAGCGGATGTCTGAAATCGTATACCAGCTTGTGGCTGTGGTCATCTTTTCCCTTCCATGCACCTGTCTTAATTCTTGCACCAATTTCTTTCCACGACTCATCACCAGCATACGCCTTGTATACTACTATAACACTCTGCAAACTCCCGCTGTTTAGATTTTTTTTTTTTTTTGAACGATGGCATAGTCATGAAAAGGTATTATCATATAAAAAATGTATTGCCTTCAGTCTGCGAAACTGGTGTTTTGTGTGTTAAGCGTTTTTTCCCCCCTGAAATATAATGTTTATGAGGCGGAAGTCGCTGCTATTCAGGAGAACGTGCTTTCAATCCCTTCTCCTTCCAACCAGATTTTAGTTTTCTATATTTTCCCCAAATTATTCCGTCCAAACGCCGAAAAGTCTTTAAAAATAAAAATAAAAAAAATCCTTTAATATCGACTCCGAAAAGGTGCAAAGAACTAGTAAATGTAAGAAAAATCTGTTTAAAATAAGTTTGTCCTACGTAAGATGTGAATAATAAAAATAAATCGAAGTACATAGAGAGTTTGTTGAATATAATTCTGAAGCCGTAATAGTCCGGAAAGCCAGCACCTGGCCACTGTTTTCTGGCTACCACGTGTTACCCCGACGTGAGGAGAGTGTCAGCTGTGCAAACTGAGACGGCTTACGAGAGTGGAGTACGTCCGCGACCGCGGCGGTGGTGGCCTCCATCTATTTACAGCCAACACTTTGTCTGCTCCGGAGTAGGAGAGAGTCGGGTGGGGCGGGGTGAGAGAAAGAACAGCAATGTTGCTGAGTGGCGAGAGACCGCAGAAAGGAGCTGAGAAAGTCCTCCACTTGTGCCGCGCTCGTTGACGCCTCTATGAATACGCGGCAAGGAAAAATTTACTGCAGCGTGTGTCAGTTAACAATTGCATTTAAGATGTCTGCGAAGGATTTTCTTTATTTAGTAACTCAAATAGTTTACATAATTTTATTTTTTTCAAAACAGCCTCTCGTATTTTGTATTTATTTGCGCTATATAATCTCTCAAAGAAAAAACTATTTTGGTTCCTTATGTGCTGAAGCTTCAAGATTGCGATTCAATCTCGATACGTTCTCAGCTACACTCCAAGATTTTGCTGCATTAAAATCCGCTCATTTCTACTGAAATTTTCATAACCAAAAGTTATTTAAAATCTTGTGAGGCTACGCATATTACTTTCGATCACTTACGCTGATACATCCAGTTATAAGATAAGAACACAAAATCTAATTGCGTTTTCTTTTTCCTTTTTTTTTTTTTTTTTTTTTCCTTTCCTATCAAACGATTTGCGTCCGTAAGTTCGTCATCTGTCGTTCCTCCACTATTCCGTGGGTTAGTTCTTCCCTCTATCGTCTGGATATGTTTCATCTGCAAGTAGATCTGCTGTGTTATATGTCTACTATTGAACATACGAGCGTGGTGGGTGAGCGGTAACGCTCTGGCTTGGCATTCTGGAGGACGAGGGTTCGAATCCATATCCGAGCATCCAGTTTTGAGTTTTTATTGTCTCCCCAAATCACTCCAGGCGAATGCCGAGATGCTTCCTTCATAATGCCATGGCCTAATTCCTTCCTGTTCCTTGTCTCCAGTCCTTTCCCGCCTTTAATGACCTCGATGTCGACGAGGCGTAAAGTTATAAGTAAAAAGTAAAAAAATACTACTGCATATACTACACATGAGATTTAAGTTATCTCCCCTCCCCCACCCTCTTACTAATTTTCCCTTATTTGTTAAGGCTTCTCCAAGATCCAAGATTGATTGCGATTTTCGTATTGATTATCTCAATGACAATTTAAATCTTGGCAGACTTACTCTACAAATTAAATATTCATATCCCAAATAAACCAGCTATTTAAATCTCCAACGCTTAACATTGAACCTGTTCTTACACACAAAATTCCTATAATCGAGCTTAACTTAAATCTTATCTGCTTACGTCAACGCAATAGTTAAAATGGTAACCATAGAGACATTGCGAAAGATGGTGAGAGATAGATGGAGAGAGATCTAACTTTTAGTGTTTTAAATCTGGATGATATGATGACTATGCCGTCTGGATGCAGATCGTAGGACTATTTGCTGTTTCTTTGATTGCCTTCATCTAAGGCATAGACACCCAGCGAATAGGAATCCTTCTTTTTGCATTGCTAGCGTTAGGTGGTATAAATTTCAGGTTGTACCAACTTATACTCTGCTATCTTTTAATATTTTTGGCTTATAGAATTTGATACAGGTCTGTAGGAGATAGAGTTTGTCTCTGTATTTGCTTGCGTTTTGGTTTTTAGACACTGAGCAAGTGGAGATCTGCGGAGGTTCTGTTCCGTCGTGTGACTCGAGGTGAATGCAGCCTCCAAATGATCGACTCTTAGCATCTTTCTGGCAATCTTTTCCCTCTCTTCTATCCTACTACATTCTTATCTTGGCATTACGTCTAATTCCTGTAATACGATAATACTTGTAAGTCTACTTACTATTCATCATCATCATCATTAGACGTTTCCGTTTTGCAGGTCTTCCTGCACATCCTTTTCCAAGCCAGGCGGTCATTCCAATATTTTTCCTCCATCACTCTTCCCCAAACGACTCCCTTAGTTTTTGCATCTTTCTTCACTTGGTCCATCCATCATGTCCGAGATCTTCCAACTGGTCTCCTTCCCGTCCCGCTGTTCAGCAGAAGTACTTTCGGCATCCTCCCTTCCTCCTTTCACATAACATGACCCAATTACTGCAGTCTTTTCCTTGTTCACATCTCTTCTAATGCTTCCACTTGTAGTCTCTCCCTGATGTTATCAATTTCTGATTTTACCTTTCTTCGTGACATTATATATCCCTCTCAGAGACCTTTACATACTATTACAAACATTAAAGTCACCATATTTCATTTATAAATGGCACGCTGTTTTGATTACTTATCATTGTAAGTGCCCAGATACAACAGATGTAATTTTATATTACACTTTGTATGGTACAGTACATACTCCTTACTAGAAATTATGTATCTGTTTGTAAATATATTTTTATAAAAGTAAGGTCGTAGAGTGTATTAATAAACTTGTAAACTTAGTAGATAGATCGAAGAAATTCATATAGAAGGTCTGGAGTATCTTTGGCAATATCTTTCTCCTATGGTAGTTGAAAAGTTCGTAAATAATCTTCAATAAAGCGTATACAGCCCGAGAGCAAAGAAAAAGGATTGATATATGACCTGTGAATGTTGTGTGTCAGTAGAAAATAATGTATCAATAAATACACCGAAGATAATTATTAATTGTATATTGTAAAATTAATGTAAGACTCAAAAATAAATTCTATGTTGATTCAAGGAAAATTGAATGAATTATTTGAGTCAATATCTAACGACGTTAATATTAGGATTTTTCAGATGTTAAAGTGTTGGAGGAGTACCAGATATTGAAATCTAGATAGAAGAAATTCAAATTATGATGAACATCTGGTAATGTAAAAGATAAAACAAACAAAAATACGTGAGAGAGTGTTCGGTCAACCGTCACGTACTTTAAAAAAATAATTTAAAAAAACGCTTACAACCTTAATACTGCAACTGCAGTATTTAAGACATATCTGTCCTGAATTTGAGCTGTTTCAACACCTCCTTCCCCTATGTCTTCATGTTCCTCCCTCAGCTATCGGATGTGTGGATTTCCATTACAGCTGAAGAACTAAGAACTCGAGCAACTGGGCCCAATTTTAGACCAGGTCTCACTCCATCATATACTATGAGTGAGTGATGGAGGAGTAACACCTCTTTTAAAAGACCTTGGTTCAGCTGGTGTTATCATGTGAGAAGATCTTAAGCACTGCGACTGAGGTGGAAGATGCACTAAAATCCTATCATACCGTCTGCTCAGCGTTCCTAGCCAGGTTATGGCAGGTTGTCTACACATGCTCCAGATTTAGCCAGGGTGGTTCCATTTAGCTGTTAAAGTTTCTGGGTTTCATGCTGCAGTTAATATTCGCCGCACAAACTGTCATAATTGGAAAACTTATGTCAATTTCGCATTTTATTTTACAAACAATTATCCGTTGCAACATACTTCGTTACCTTGAAACTTAATCATACTGTCGAATATATGACACTGCACGTTGCTTGTTGAAGTACAGAAATAAAGTAGTACTTGCTATCGCCACTTTGACGTAGCTTCCAACTTCAGGGTGTGCTATTTTTATTACCTTCAAAAATTAAAATTAACGGTACGGCGACTGACTGCAACCAGGATGTCCTTGAAACTATATATGATGAAATCTGAGAATATTATTCTGAAGTCCGGAAAGATTACCCAGGAACACTGAGATTCCTCAGCAGCCAAAACGTGATGCTGACCGCTTCATCCTCTCCATGTGCCGAGATGTCAAGATTGGAAATACGAACATTAACTCTGCAATTCCCACCGCATAGGCATACTAACCTAGTTTTGCCCTCTACACATTTCAACTTTAAATTCTTTCAGCGTTTTTGGTAATTTATTCTTCATTTGTTGGTAACGTACTACAGGGCGTTCGCCGGGAAACGCAACCCACTGTTGGCGCTACAAGGAAGAAACTGCTCCCGGCGAGCGAGCGCTCAGTTTCCGGCATTGTTCGACCGTCGGCCGCGGACTATTTCATAATAATTACGCTTCATAAACTTGTGTGCTAAGCATTTAAATGTGACGTAATTCATTAGCTTACCTTATAAAAGATGCTGGAAGTGTTGACCCTCTTGTGTAATGCACATTTCACATCTTCTAAACATATTTCGAGACACACGCTGCCCTAACTGACTTAATGATTTTTTGGGTGACTGTTCTAGTCGAAAAGCGATATCGTCAATTTTCTCCTCTGTGAGAATACGGTTGACCGACAGTCTCTTTTTGTTAAAAAATGAACCCGTTTCTCTTACTTTTTTAACCAGACGCAGAATTGTTGATTTAGCTGGCAGTAAAGCGCCAGGAAATTCGCGACGAAATTTACTGCGACACTTTTTAAACGACTTCTTCTTCACATATGTATCGTAGAGAAATATTCTTTGTTGCAAACTGTAACGTACCATAATTTTACTCACACTCAAACACGGTACAGATTAATAAGAGTATGAAGCCCCAAACCAGCCAAACCGCGAAGAAACGTTTATTCACAACACTGATTAATAAGAGACTGAAGTCACAAACTATCTACAATGCAAAGAAACCGTTCTTAACAATGTAAGGGTCACTGCACTGCACTGTTGGGGCAGCGGAGGTGTTAAACAGTGCGGTGATTCACGGTGCCGTGTGGCGGAAACAGCTGGCACCACTGACCGAGCAAGTTGCCGACGGCAACAGACTGGGAGGGTAGCGTTTTCCGGCGAACGCCCTGTACTATCACTGACATCCTTGACTACAAAGGAAAATTTTTCTACAGCCTTGTGCCTGAAATCGAGTGTAAGCTTCTGGCCATGGTCATCTTTTCCATTCCATGCACTACTCCTAATTCTTACACCAATATCTTTCCATGCCTCATCACCAACATACGCCTCGTACAGTCCCCCGACTCTCTTCACCCTCCTCCAATCTTCCATTGAAGCCTATTCCAGCTCTTTTATCATATCAGTTACTGATTGTGTTCTGTGGTGTTTTCCAGAGACAAATATTGCAGCCCTTCTTTGTACTCCTCCATCTCCTGCATTTGATACCAAAAATGTGTGTCCCATACTTCATCACCATATTCAATCAATGACCTGACCAAAGTTTTGTAACCCGGTTCACTTAATTCTCTGGTACATTCCATCATCTCTCTCTCCAGCAAGCGAAGTGTTTTTAAACCTTTTCATACTACCTCTCCAATAAGTCCTGTCCAGTTGAGTTTGTTATGGAATTTTATGCAAAGGTATTTACATTTCAAGTCTTCAACAAGCAGTTCTTTTCCCACCATATAACCATAATCAATCGTTAGATTTTTATATGTGTATCTAATAAGCTGACTCTTCTTTGCATTTATCTTCATCTTATGTTGACCCATTTTCCTGTCCAGATCACCCTGCAGCTGCTTACAGCCTTCTACTGTCTTTATCCTATTAAATAGCATTATGTCATCTACAAACTATCTAACTTCTGACAATACGAGTAAACCATCATTATAATCATTCATTAGAACGATTAATAGCAGTGCTCCTAAGACACTACCCTTTAGCATTCCCATTTACACTTCCAATACTTTTTATACTGCATTTCCTACCCTGACTTTTTGCTTTTTAGCTTTTAAGCATTCTTCAAAAAAGATATCACTTTTTCATCAACTCCAATGGTTTCTACCTTATTTAGCACCAATCTATGGCTCAGTCCGTGAACATCCTTTTATAGATCTAGTGCTTTACTATTTATTTGGCCTCTTCTGTCAATTTTATCAGAAAAATCTTACATATAGCCTATCAACTGAGATTCGCATGAATTGCCATGTTGTTGACTTGAAAACCATAACGTTTCTCACATACATTTCTACTGTGGTTGCATATCAATGCCTCCAATACCTACCACTGATATGAAATTGATTGGTCTATAATTTTCTATTCTATTTGTCACCCCTCGTTCCCAGTCGTTTCGTAAACAATGATTGTCAAGACTCAGTTTAAGATGATGTGCAATTTCACATCCTTTAAGACATCCGCAGTAATATTATCTACATCAGCCCCTTTATGCTTTTTGAGCTTTATTAATTCCTTCATGGCATCCTCAGGATGAATTTAAAAAATTTTGTTCTGCTCATTTATTACCTTGGTTCCATTTTTGATGAATCATAAATTAAACCATAACCTACCAGAGTGGATGTGCGTCTTAAAGCACAACCGCATTGCACTGGGGAGGTATAATGAATTCATGTTCTAATCCGATCCCCTCGCACAGGACGTACTGATTGAAGTTTCTAGAAGGTTTCCGGCAATTATTCCAATCTCCGCCTCATAAACTACGCATATCAGAAACCAAATTACACTTATACATAAGTCTCTCGTTTCGCTGACAATACAAAATTCCTCTTTTACGTTAAACTCTCCAAGTCAGGTTTTAAAACCGTGCAAACAAATAGTTGGTGTCTGCGTACTTCCTAGTGGCTGTAACGTCTGTGTGAGAGGAAAAAAAATTACCTCAGTGGGCCAGCAAACGTTGGTAATTGCAGCTGTACCAAACAACAAATGCTGTGCCTCTTTCTAGTGTGAACACTTGCTAACATCTAACTTCCTCGGAGCAACAATATCTGAAAGTGATATTGGACTCATAAAATCACTAGAGTGGAATGATAATTGGCAATTAAATTGCAACCCTGGTATCAGTAAGCACATGTTATTCAGATACCTGTATAATTTCTCCGTACATACAATACGCATAGTCAATATGTAGAAAACAGCTAGTACCATCAGATAATCTCATTTAGCGAAAATCGCAGTTCGATATCTGCAACTACTGCGAAAATGAAGGATGTGTTCACCTTACCTGTACTACCCTGTATTTTAACTAACCGATAACAAACAAAAAATCTATCTATAGACAAAAACGGTTAAGCTTGGTCATTGCATATACATGAGAGCCGGATCTAGGAGGGAGGGGATCGCTTGCCCCGGCGGGAACTTCAGTGGGGTGGCAAAATCGTGTTCGAAGTGTAGTCAATCTCACAGTTTTTGTCAGGGAGTGGAAAATTCTTAGATCCTCCACTGATAGCGATGACCGTAACGCTCTGACTTCATGCACCCAGTCTGTGTTGCTGGTTTACCAATGGCCAGGGGTATTACTCGAGGTTATGTGCGTTATGAATAACATTTCTATTTAGTTAAGCATTCACTAAGAAGTGAGTTGTCTAAACACTGAAAGAAAAGTGTATATTGCGTTTAAATTGTAATATTAGTAATTAGGAAGCCGCGTAGCTCAGGTGGCTGACTGCGACCCGGATGACCGGGGTTCGATCCCCTACGAAGCCGAGGACTTTTCCTGGAAGCTGAACGTCCGGAACGTCTCCCCAGGCCCATACAGCCAGCTGCCCAATGAGTACCGTGGAGAAAACTTTGCGGGATGGTAAAGTACGGCCGGAGCGTGGCGCTGACCCCATCACATTCATTCCAGTGCCAATGGTTGGAATAGGAATGCGGAGCTATACCTCCGTGAATCGTACTGGATGAGACAGGAGCTGTAGGAACCCCGTGACGTTTTTCTTATTAATAACTAGCTTACCCGGCAATGCTTCACTATTGCTGGACTTGAGTAGGCACATAGATTAAATGAAAAAATATTTACATATAAATTTTAAACTGCTGTTTCATTCATTTTCAGTTGGAAAGGGTGAGAGCGGATGCGCTTTGGAAAACATATGCAGGCAGTATTTTTCTGTTTGTTTCAAAGTATAGGTGTGCAAATTCCCATTGAAATCTGATGAAATATGTGGTTTTGTCTAAATTATGCGGAGGAGGGGTGTGTTTTTTAAATTTTTTTTACAGGAACATTCTCCGTCATCCCGTCGACAACTCACCAAAGCTTCACCGTAAACGGACGAACGGTTTGTGCCTGTTTTTCATTCTAAATTGGTATATGTACACAATACAGACAGATTTAAATATACAAAACCAATAAAAGACAGTGATTTTATTTTTGTGTTTGAAATTTAATTTAAGAACGTTTATTCAAGTGCTTTAACATATACAATATTTTTAGTCTTTCCATATTTTGCATTATGGGCAAGAGGGGTGGGTTTTTAATATTGGTTTTTTGACAAGAACCATTTTCGACATCCCCTCGACAATTCACCATAGCTTCGCCGTAATCTGACGAATGGTTTGCGGGTTTGTTTAAATTATGGGGTGTTTTGGGGAAGAGGGGGTAATTAAGGTGGTGGAAAGAAAGGAGAGAGATTGGGTTTTTGTGAAATTAATGTGTACAGTATTTCTCTCTCTTTTTTAAGGTATAAGTGTACAAATTCTTATCTAAATCGGATAAAAAATGTGGTTTGCCTAAATTATGGGGTAAAAACGTAATGGGGTTGGAAAAGGGGAGAGGGGATGAATATTCGGAAACCATACGTAGGCAATATTTTTCTGTTTGTTTTAAAGCATAAGAGTACAAACTATTATCTAAATCGGATAAAAAATGTGGTTTGCCTAAATTATGGGGTAAAACGTAATGGGCTTGGAAAGGGGGAGAGGGGATGAATATTCGGAAACCATACGTAGGCAGTATTTTTCTGTTTGTTTTAAAGTATAAGTGTACAAATTCCTATCTAAATCGGATAAAAAAATGTGGTAATGCCTAAATTATGGGGTAATGGGGGTGGAAAGGGGAGAGGGGATGAATATTCGGAAACCATATGTTGGCAGTATTTTTCTGTTTGTTTTAAAGTATAAGTGTACAAATTCCTATCTAAATCGGATAAAAAATGTGGTATTGCTTAAATTATGGGGTGAAAAAATTATGGGGGTGGAAAGGGGCAGAGGGGATGAATATTCGGAAACCATACGTAGGCAGTATTTTTCTGTTTGTTTTAAAGTATAAGTGTACAAATTCCTATCTAAATCGGATAAAAAATGTGGTTTTGCCTAAATTATGGTGTAAATACGTAATGGGGTTGGAAAGTGGGAGAGGGGATGAATATTCGGAAACCATATGTAGGCAGTATTTTTCTTTTTGTTTTAAAGTATAAGTGTACAAATTCCTATCAAAATTGGATAAAAAATGTGGTAATGCTTAAATTATGGGGTGAAAAAAATTATGGGGTTGGAAAGGGGGAGAGGGGATGAATATTCGGAAACCATACGTAGGCAGTATTTTTCTGTTTGTTTTAAAGTATAAGTGTACAAATTCCTATCAAAATTGGATAAAAAATGTGGTATTGCTTAAATTATGGGGTGAAAAAATTATGGGGTTGGAAAGGGGGAGAGGGGATGAATATTCGGAAACCATATGTTGGCAGTATTTTTCTGTTTGTTTTAAAGTGTAAGTGTATAAATTCCTATCTAAATCGGATAAAAAATGTGATATTGCTTAAATTATGGGGTGAAAACGTAATGGGGTTGGAAAGGGGGAGAGGGGATGAATATTCGGAAACAATACGTAGGCAGTATTTTTCTGTTTGTTTTAAAGTATAAGTGTACAAATTCTTATCAAAATCGGATAAAAAATGTGGTTTGCCTAAATTATAGGGTAAAAACGTAATGGGGTTGGAAATGGGGAGAGGGGATGAATACTCGGAAATCATACGTAGGCAGTATTTTTCTGTTTGTTTTAAAGTATAAGTGTACAAATTCCTATCTAAATCGGATAAAAAATGTGGTATTGCCTAAATTATGGGGTAATGGGGTGAAAAGGGGAAGAGGGGATGAATATTCGGAAACCATATGTTGGCAGTATTTTTCTGTTTGTTTTAAGGTATAAGTGTACAAATTCCTATCTAAATCGGATAAAAAATGTGGTATTGCCTAAATTATGGGGTAATGGGGTGGAAAAGGGGAAGAGGGGATGAATATTCGGAAACCATATGTTGGGAGTATTTTTCTGTTTGTTTTAAAGTATAAGTGTATAAATTCCTATCTAAATCGGATAAAAAATGTGATATTGCTTAAATTATGGGGTGAAAACGTAATGGGGTTGGAAAGGGGGAGAGGGGATGAATATTCGGAAACAATACGTAGGCAGTATTTTTCTGTTTGTTTTAAAGTATAAGTGTATAAATTCTTATCAAAATCTGATAATAAATGTGGTTTGCCTAAATTATAGGGTAAAAACGTAATTGGGTTGGAAATGGGGAGACGGGATGAATACTCGGAAATCATACGTAGGCAGTATTTTTCTGTTTGTTTTAAAGTATAAGTGTACAAATTCTTATCTAAATCGGATAAAAAAATGTGGTATTGCCTAAATTATGGGGTAATGGGGTGGAAAGGGGAAGAGGGGATGAATATTCGGAAACCATATGTTGGCAGTATTTTTCTGTTTGTTTTAAGGTATAAGTGTACAAATCCCAATCTAAATCGGATAAAAAATGTGGTTTTGCCTAAATTATGGGGTGTTATGGGGAAAGGGGGTGACTTTTTGGAATTTTTTTTCACAGGATCCTTCGCAGACGCACACTCGAAAACTCTCCAAAGTTTCATTGCAATCTGATAAATGGTATAGGAATGCATAGAAGACGAACAAACAAACATTGATTTTTATATATAAGAAGACAAGAAGATTAGTAGCTTTTTGTTTATTCATGTTCAGTCGATGTAGATGCTTTCTTATAGTCTCTGTCCAGATATATTGCTATTTCTCTAAAATAAGAAATATTTACCAAATTACATCATTTTTCAGGTTATGGGCGTTGTTAACGTTGTGTTGAGTTTAACAACTGTTCAACCAGTTATTTTTGAAGCACTTACAAGGTATTTATATTCTATGTAGACTTTTTCACTAAATTCTTGGCCTTGTAAGAGAACCAAATAAATCCCCGAAACATAGTGTAAAAGTGAATTGAATATACGCGTCTTCCAAGCTGCACAGCCGTGCGCTGTAAGACGAGACGATATGCGCTGAGATAAGCACGGGCGGCCGGCAGATACACGCAGGCAGTGCGCCTAGGACCGTCATACGTAACGCATCGATGTAGCGATTGTTTCGTGACTTACTACCAACATTATCGCTTTGTGCCCCATTTCGGCCATAGGAGTCCAAATTCAAGCTCGCGGGGGTACTGCTAACACATTGCGTGGGGCAGAGGTGACGTTCCTGTATTTATGCAACTGTCCGTGTGTGTTTTACGGCGAATAAACTGTAACTAATCTGTAATTTCTGTTTCCGTCAGCAAGAAACCTTTCCAATCCGTATCAGGCTAGCACCACTCAGGCCAGAACTCTACGCAGCCTTCAATTCAAAACATTTAATATCTTTAATAGACATTAGTTGTTTCGGCAGCTATTGTCCCCGCAGTTGTCGATTCTGCGTGATCAATAATCGGCTGGTGTCAGATAGAAGGCCGTCGTCCTGACAGCAAGAAGAACGTCAAGAAGACGACACTATCGGGCAGGTTGGTACCCATACGTTCGATACTCAATCAGTCATTCAACCAATACAACCACTCAGCCGTCCAAGACAGGACTTTGGGGTCATCTGCGGGATCCAATCCCAGCACTATACGCATACAAACAGGGTCCAGGGTCCATCTACAGCCTCTCTACGTGCAAACTGGAAAAAAATTAATTGCCAGAAATCTGCGTACAACTCGTCATTTTTTACGCACTTAGAAACTAGTTATGAGCATAAAATGCAACGCAAAAAATGTTTATTTTCATCACGGCCGCTTGGGGTTTACTCTTTTCAACATCGCTCGTATATTTCTGTATAACCTGTCTGATCACTCGCTAACGTCACGACATCCATTGCATGCAAAGCGTCACCAACTTTTCTGAAGATTTTCATGTCACCAGCGCACGTAAACAAGTTTGACTATAAAAAGGGTAGTTGTCATTTACCTGGGATTTATAAATTAATGTTTTTTTTTTTTTGTTTTTTTTTAGAAAAAAAAAGTCTACGCATTTTTTCAAGCGGTAATTTTAAACTTCAAGTTTTTTTGGTGCAGTAATTATATCTAGAATTTCTCCGCAATGATTTTTTACCACTCCAATATCGGATCGTGGTCGGCACGTATTATGGCCAACTGTAACTTCTCGTTAAGTGCTAACTCACCGCAATTGAACTTTACTCCTGATGTTGTTTGTGAAGTTGAGCTGGATGTAATTCTGTTTTGTTCCCCTATTAGGAATTGTGTTTAGTTCACAACTGTTAACTAACTCAGTGTTTACCATAAAGTTATTTGATCTATTTACTCGTTTCCTTCAACATCGGAAATTTGCATTCCAGAGTAACTGAATAGCTAGCTGTATGATGGTCTCTGTTTAACGGTACATAACTAAAGCCAGGTATACAAACAGGCTTTGCACAATGTTAGCGACCTTTCTGATTCCGTTTATCGCTTACTGATTTACTATTACTTTAGTTTTGCTACCGTAAGTGCTCCATTATGTCGAGTGGACACCAGTCTGTTGCTGGATACCAGTTTTTGATGTGGATATCATAATTTCTTCATTTCATGAAAAGAAAAATTGACGTATTGACTATATTTCTAGAAAAAATACTTCATTAGTTGTTTCAAATTTTCATTACACTGAGTGTGAAATGCGAATTTTTCAGCTATACAATAGATGTCCAATACGTGGGTGGACTAATGTAGAGGAACACGGATCAGAATGAAAGTTGTGAACTATTTTAAAAATAATCCCCTCCGAGATCTACACACTTCCTTCAACGACATTCCATTCTTATTTTTATTTTTTTCATTCGCTTAAATTAATTTCAAAATTTATAAAAAAAATAAGGTGCATCGTATGTGTATGTGGTGCCATCATCTTACTTCAAACGGGTACTAGACAAAAAGGTTTTGAAGCAAGTGAATATCAAAACTGGCTATATCGGTTGAATATGTCCCGCTTGTAGGTGTTGCGGTGTCAAGTACGCCCTTATTCTTGAATTACAGATATAGAAATGTGAGACTTGTAACTGGGAGCATTCTCCACATGAAACAGAATCTTCTCTTTTTCAGATAACTGCTAATAGTGCTTATTCAATGTTTCGGTAATGTCTTAAGGAAATCTAGAAGCAGAATTACTAAGAAGAAATCAATCTTTTTCCTGTTAAACAAAACACACACACTCACAATTTGGTCTTCTTTTAAAGGAGAGAACTGTCGTGTTTGAACTGCATTGATTCTTAGCAGGTGCATTATCCTGCAATGTTGCACGTATCCGCAATTACTTCTTTCATGAAAAAATGTTTGTAACACAAATATTTATAGATAACATTAATCCCCGTCAGGCCTTTTAGTTTTGGGTTTCCCCTAATTACTCCAGGCAAATGCCGGGATGGTTCTTTAAAAAGATCATGACCGGATTCCTTCCAGTTCAATGCCCTAAATACTTTTCCAACTCTAATTACCGAAACGTCGACGAATAAAAATAAAAAGTTCAGTAGCGTAACAATATATATTCCTTCAGATTTTTATAGCATTCTCCAAGCGAATTAATCGTAATATGAAGTTTTCACAATGTTATACGATTTTGTGTTGCTGTCGTGGAATTTGCACATTTCTTGCACATACTGTAATTATCTTCCTGTTCCCGCAGTTAACTACTTTGACCTCTGTATATCACTATTATCTAATTTCAAGCATTAGGGTAAAAACAAACTAACATCCATGTAAAAATAACAAATGCAGGTTCAAAGTCTGTTTCCATAATGAACTGGGCGAATTCTACTGACAAAACGATCCAAAGAAACTAATGGTGCTAGATTTCGTGGTAAACGAAAACATTGTGATGAGACCGCATAAATTATACAGTTAATTTCATGACAGGAACATCGCATCTTCAGACCTGTATGGAGCAATAAGTACAGTTCTCTCGATATATTCTGAGGATGTGATAGTTTAAACAGGCAGACTAGGCAGAAAAATAAACCTAGGTGGAGATTCACATTTTTAGAAAATTGAAATAAGTAAATGTGTTTACTGTTTCATTACTGTATTACATTTCCTTTTTTTTGCTGTAACAACTAGAACTACTGTTGTTTCCTGTAAACTGCATAAACTATCAATGAAATTTAGGCGATATAAGATTTTACAAAATTTATAACTGTATAAAGCCTTTTATACTTTCCTGTATAAGTAACCTTATTTTATTTTATTTTCTTACTTTGATGTTTATAATAACTAGGCTGTTTTAATTAATTATTTGAATATGTGTCAATTTTAGATTTGAAAGCTACAATCTTACATAAATTTAAGTTTTTTTTGACTGGCTGTTGAAATCTAGTTACCTGTTTCCCAGCATTCAGTGGCGACCAATGTTTGAAATTAGTGATTGTGTTTAAAATCAGTCAGCAAGAGAATTTCGGGTACCATTTGAATGGGGGTATTTTTTGAAGTTAACAGTTTATTTTTCATTTTTGTGCTGTTTCCACTGTTATTTCGTGAACTTGATAATTTTTGTACCTGTTTCCACAGCTTTGTTGTGAACTCATTGGCTTAGCTTCTCACATAGGTTTTCATTATTCAGTAGCTGTATGGAATCACCATCGCTAACATATAAGTCGGCGACTGTTACATGTGAGAAAATGTGATATATCGATCATGACGAATTTTTTTTTTTTGCTTATGGCTTTACGCTTCGTCGACTTCTAAGTAGAGGTCATTAGAGGCGGGATCCCGAGAAAGATAATAAGTCGATTACCGAAGGATAAAGATATTTGGAGGAAACGGTTAAAGATAATTATTTAATACGAATTTTCATTCTTGCTGACTGGAAGCATAGCAAGTTAATTTTAGCCACCAGTTAAAAAAAAAAAACCTTTAGTTAACGAGATAGGAATGATAGAAGATTTAATACAAGATGAGATAGAGTAACTTTTAGGAGACTGATCCAAAATTTCAAGGGTTTCCAGGAGATGAGGAAACGTAGTAACGTATGGACGGAAGAATGGAGGAAACAGCAAAGTGAAAGAATGAAGAACTATTGGAAGTTGTCACGTTACAGTAGGCTTGCCCCTTTCAGTAATTAACTTATTTCAATTATTGTATTTATTCTATGCCAAGTACCGAATGCTGTGAGTATCGGGGACTTGCGAGACTGACAGTTGAGGAGTAGGTCAGAGAGTGTGGAGTCGTGCAGAGAACGTCGTGTGTATCGTTCCTCTGGTTTTTGTGAAAGTGATGGAAAGAATTGTTTCTACACTCTGAAGAACCTGCATCTTAGGATTTTATAGTCACTACCAGTAATTTTACTTGTATGTGCTTTAATTACTTTTTTTTCCATTGGTGGCCGGGTACATTTATGCTGTACAAAACTGTGAGTAAATCTTCGGCTTGTGTTCTGCATACACGTGGATTTATTTGAAGAAACTTTTTGTTATATGCATATTGATTTGTACCCTAGCCAGCTAATGGTGGCGGCCGAGATTAATTTAATATACGAAGTCTGATCGTCCTTACCTTAGGTTGTCGAAACTAATCAAATAGGGGACTAATTTGAGAGTCGGAAGGAACTGCTATTATCTAGCCCGGCACACTATTTCAAGTTGTTCACCGACATGTCGACCGTAAATACAGGACTTGTGAGAATAATAGACGGTTAAAGTGATTATAAAGGCCGTCTAAATCACAAAAAGAGTGTTGAGTGCGTGGCATAAGAATAAACAGTTGAACAACCGTTAAGAATCGCGAAGCGGATTCAACCAAAGACAGTGCGCGCGAGAAGAAATACTCTGCAAGCAGCGAGCTGGTGCAAAGACGACAAAGCAAAAGAGTCAACACGGACCATGGAGGAAGGAATTATATGGAGGAGAAGTGACGTTAAATCGGTGAAGCAAGCACTAAACTCTCCCGCATGGTGGCAGCACCGGCAGCGACCATATGGCGCTTCCCAACAATTAAGGTGTTCACATTGTGGTAGATGCAGTGATTATTTCATTTAGTATTGTGTATAAGTGTTTAAAAATGCCAGCTTGTGTTGCGTACGGTTGCACAAATAGGCCAGACAGGAAAGAACCTGGAATATCATTTCATAAGTAAGTTGAATTGTAATTATCTTTGTTGAAGTGAGCGGTAGACACCGCAAACTTTGCAGCACGTCTATAAATATTTAGTCATAGCTCTCAATGGGATGACTTTGTTCACAAATTTTTCTTGGTGTAGTGTAGA
Source organism: Vandiemenella viatica (assembly GCA_031002005.1). Taxonomy (NCBI): domain Eukaryota; kingdom Metazoa; phylum Arthropoda; class Insecta; order Orthoptera; family Morabidae; genus Vandiemenella; species Vandiemenella viatica. The sequence goes on from JARYHS010011408.1 coordinate 66,798,399, forward strand.
AAATCAGCAAACTTGCTATTTTGCACATAATGGACTAGCATTATTTTTTAACGAGTGTTTAAAATGAGATTTAAAGGGGCGTGTTTTACTTCGCGATTCAGTGAATTTACTATTACGATTTCTTTCGTCACGTTGCTGATTATACTGACAATGGATGATGAAATTAACTGTTATGTGAGAAGCTGTGAGTTTTATTAATTTTTTAAATAGCTATTTCAGGCCATTGACTTAGGTTATTTTTAAAGCTTCATATAAGATTTGTTTCTGTTTGTAAATACGTCTATACCTATTTTTACCGATTTTGAAATCTTTCTCATCTATTTATGTCGAAACAGGTTCATGCAAAAATAAAAATGGGCTTCATAAATAAAGAAGTTATTGGCCTTTGAACAAAATCAATTTGGGGAATGTGTTTCTAATTTAGTCTTTTTTTTTTTTTCATCATTCTCCCCCCCCCCCCCCCCGCCCCGTATCTAATTCTAACTGAGAGATAATTTTTTTACAATTGTCCTAATAAGTAGGGCTGTGAAATTAGACAACACATCTTGATCAAGAGAATGTTCATTAATGTGACAGAATAAACATTTTATTTCTGGTACCAGCCTACAAAATGTCTGGGTTGCTCATCCCTAGAGTGGGTCCTCTTACTTTTTTTCTGGTCTAGGACACATTTCAGACTAACCACAAGTGGTAGTAATAAAACTGAAATATCCATTCTGCATGTCAACCATGTAATCATTGTGGCTTTGACAAAATTAATTTTTGGTCCAGTCTGCATCCAAACCTAAACCCCTCAATTTGGATGTTGTATATCCCCCAAACTAAGCAAGATATCGAAAACATTTATTCCTTATTATCGAGTTTTTTCGTCGTGTTACATAAGAATCCATCATTAACTTTGACTTTTGCGAAATTTTTCTTCTGCATTTCAACTCAAGACACCTCACTTTTGAGACTGTATATCTCGAGAACTCGGTGAAATATCGAAAAATTTTACTCCTTATTTTTTATTTGTCTCTTCTTTTTAAATAAAAATTCATCATAAAATTTGACTTTGAATAATTTTTTCTTCTGAATTTTAACCAAAACCATTTCACATTTGAGACAGAATATCTCGAAAACTAAGCAGGATATCAAAAAATTTTATTCTTTATTTTTTATTTGTCTCATCGAGTTACATAATAATCCATCACCAGATTGCGGCATCACGTTTATCCTAGAGTCCCCTTGAGGTGTTTGTACATATTCCCCGTGTTTGTTGGGAAGCGGTCAAGCCCCCACCACTCCGGCCATGCCCCCCCCCCACTCCTCCGCCGGCCTGCTTCACTCCCATGCGTGGCAAAGGTCTCTTGCGTCGTCTCCATATTATTCCTTCCTCCATGACACGGACAACCAGAGACGACTACCACAGCAGTGGATACAGCGATGCAGTACCTGTGAACAACGCAAAGCAGATAGCAGAACAACAAATCGTGGATCAGACGAGCAGTGAAAACGTTGCAGAAAATAGCGGGAGGAGTTGAGAAGACATCTAACAGGCAACATTATACTATTAAACAGCCGGGAAATATTTTTTTAAATATAATAATTTTGAAGTAAAAGAATAGCAGATTAACGGGAGTTTGTTTCAAAGATCTGTACCACCGGTTGTTATTTACCGGAGCTTCCGGAAAATTTATAGCATAATAGTAAGAGTTTATACTTACGGAAAATTTTATTTCGCTCTCCCATAAGATTTGCTTTGTACAAAGTTTCAAATTTCTGTTCTGCTTAAAAACGATTTTTTTTTTTTTTTTTGCTTTTGTTCCTTTCTGAAAAAATAAGGAAGTGGCAATTATTTCCATTTTAAAAGACATTAATTGCGTGAGTAAGACGCGAAAACTTTTACTTTAACAAGTACAACGTTTTCTGTGCATACCATTTTCAGGTGGTAGTACCATTGAGCGACGAGACAGTGTAGTCTGCATATGTGGTTCGACACCAACAGTCAGCAGTAGTAAATAATAATTACTGTATTATCTACATGTGTTTTATTTACAGCAGCAGATTGGAGAAGTGAAATTAACTGTTTTAAGAGCCAGCCTACGTTGTTTTCTTTTTTTCTCTTTGGTGCAAATCTGTTTTTGGTTGTGGAATACATACTGCGTTGTTTTGTTTCATTTGACGAGTTATCACGGCGTTGTTGTGAGTTGATTTGAAACTGAAAATATACCTTTGACCTGTTTATTTAAGTTTGGGGAATAGGTAGCCTATTGCTAGAGTAACGTATTGATCTAATAGCGTCATTCAAGTTTGGTTTAGTTTTGAACTATATATATGAAAACCAAGGAATTTGCTATGGAAGGAGTAGCAGAGCAGAGTGATAAGGTACCCGTACCAGAAATGTTGGTGAAGTTTATGGAAGAGATGAGAAAAATCTTTCAAGAACTTAAGTTCGGTCAAGCTGACATTTCTGAAAACATCAATGCTCTTAAAGCTGAAATAAATGGCGTCCAGGATAATGTGATTGCTCTTAAAGCTGAAATAAATGGCGTCCAGGATAATGTGATTGCTCTTAAAGATGAAATAGGAGTGAAAAGTGAAGCTCTTCGCTCTCAAATCACGGCTGATTTTGATGATAGACTCTTGGAAATAAGGGGCGAGTTAGTGCAATTACGACAAGATTGTTTCGTGAGGAATGAAGATCAGTTCAAGGAGGAGAGTAATTTGAAACCTCTTAATGAGTCACAGGAGGGACTACGAGTACCAGGAATAGATAAGAGCTTTGTTTTGGTCCAGGAAGCAACTCCGTTTTCGCGTGATGCTTTGCGTATTGACTCTCAAACTAGTGTTCAAATGGAACCGGTTAGTCTTAGGTCAATTTCAGAGAGTCCTTGTGCAGTGACAGATATTCATGTAAGTAATATTCCTACAATTTCTCTGAAGGAGAGCAAGATGGCTATGCCCAGAGCAATTGTCAAACGCCGCAAACCAACTTTTGTCACTAAGTTTGCGAACCACATTTATAATTTGATGCTTCCTTTCAGGGCAGACTTTATTTTCCCCACTCACGACAGTACTAAAGCACATGAGATTCCCACTGGGGAAAAGCAATTTGTACACGTTGAACAGTTCCTGTGTACTGGCCCATATGGTCATACTGTTGGTTTTTCAATCAACCTAATGAAAGGTTTCGTTCTCCATCGTTCCCTTGAGACTTTTGAAAAGTGTAATTCCACAGTGCGAGGAAGGAAACGTAGGAAGAAGAAAAAGGATAGGAGGGAAGAACCAGGGGTAAATGTTAAGAAAAAGGAAATAATCTCTCTTTGGTCCAAGGGGAAACTGGACTTATTTCATGAGGGCATCAACATACTTAAATTAAAATACAACCATCCTTCTTTTAGCACAAGAGATTCACATTACTCATGTATTACATTTTTAATGGTATTTTTGTTTTAAGTGATTTTAAAGCTGAAGTCTGAAGTGTTTCTTCAACATAATGGTTGTTTAGTTTTAATACTTCTTGGTAGGTGTTCTCTTTTGTCTAAGACAAATCACAAAGATACTTGATATAGATAGTGAGTTAAGGAGTAAATGTTTTGAGTTACATTAAGTAATTTATATCTCAAGTCAGTATCACTTTCTTAAGGTTTGGAGGGTGTGCCCTGGAGTGCTTAAGGGTAGTCCCTACCCCGAACACCCAGTAACCCCTCAAGGATGTGTCGAAAGGATAGACGTCGTTGTGGGTAATTAACAGAATTGTAAATATGTTCTTTTAGTGTTTGGTGTAGTCTTAATTCGATTTTCTTGGAAGGGGTAGTAAGTGTAAATGCAATTGTTGAAGACTCTGTTGACAAACCTTCAGGTCATTGACCTCATTTTTTAATCGAGCATCTCCAAAGAAAGGAAAAGTTACCTTATCATGGGAAGCTCTGGTAATTACAATCTGGTGTTTCACTGACAAAGATGTATCCTGGATAGAGAGTGATGTACTATCCACAGAGAAAAAAAATAACTATGACTGATGTAATGGTGTTAATGTTCATGTGCGTTTGAGTGAGGAACAGAAGTTTAACCTCAAGAAATTATTATTTGCAATTTTGTGCTTTCTTTCCAGGGAGATACAATTGTATGTGAAGATATAATTGTATGTGAATGAAATTTTGTGAATATGTTTGTAATTTTGTTCGGTAGGGACCGGCCACCAATAATTTTGTATAGTAATCTAATTTACGGTGTTCTTGTAACAGGTAGAGATTTTTTTTGTTTAACTACCTACTAACAACTAACCTAAAATATGTCCCAGGTTCAAATGTCTTGCCTGCGGCCTCACATTAGAACCGTGACATGGAAGGGGTTGTCACGTTACAGTAGGCTTGCCCCTTTCAGTAATTAACTTATTTCAATTATTGTATTTATTCTATGCCAAGTACCGAATGCAGTGAGTATCGGGGACTTGCGAGACTGACAGTTGAGGAGTAGGTCAGAGAGTGTGGAGTCGTGCAGAGAACGTCGTGTGTATCGTTCCTCTGGTTTTTGTGAAAGTGATGGAAAGAATTGTTTTTACACTCTGAAGAACCTGCATCTTAGGATTATATAGTCACTACCAGTAATTTTACGTGTATGTGCTTTAATTACTTTTTTCCACTGGTGGCCGGGTACATTTGTGCAGTACAAAACTGTGAATAAATCTTTGGTTTGTGTTCTGCATACAAGTGGAGTTATTTGAAGAAACTTTTCATTATATAGGTATTGATTTGTACCCTAGCCAGCTAATGGTGGCGGCCGAGATTAATTTAATTAACGAAGTCCGATCTTCCTTACATTAGGTGGTCGAAACTAATAATATAGGGGACTAATTTGTGAGTCGGAAGGAACTGTTATCATATCCCGGCGTACACTATTTCAAGTTGTTCTCCGACAAAGTCAAGAAAAGAAGGATTGAAATGAATACATGGGATTACTTTTTGTGGTCCTTAGATGGCTGATATTGAAGAGAAGAAGAACGAGTATACTTAATAACTACTCTTGTATGTCCTGCGACCATTTATCAGTTAATCGTAATTGACTATTATTTTTCAAATTCTGTTCAACAGATACGTTAACTGAACCAACTGTAGTTGGTGAGAAATAACGTTGGGGCCTTTTCTTCGAGGGAACGAATGTTCGATCCCCGGTTAAGCCATCAAGGACTTGGGATTCCATAGTTTCCTTAAATCACTCGATGCGAATACTGTGACGTTTCCTTCATAAAGACTGTGTCAGATTTGGTTACTTTTCATTGACCACAACCGTACTCAGGCTCTAATAACATTATAAAAACACTGGGGATAACATGTTCCTGTTGTAACGCCCCCATCACGCATAGTGTCACTTTAATGCACGCATCCACGCATATATGCACATTTTTTTCTTTTCGTTTCTGCGTTCACCAACTGAATTCCTTTCTTCACGTATTCTGAAAGGCAGCTGAAATAAATGTACAGTCTATTTCCAGTTAAATAATCATACTTGCTACATTTTTTCTGTACATACATGAGTTACGAAATTTTTTAAACCCAGTTACCTTCTATCATTTAGCCAAAACTACATCTTTATATCTATAAATGCTGAGAAGATGTTGGAGGTGTCCACTTTAGTAGGATCACTCCCTTTATTGCGTTTTGTGAATGGTGGATGTTTCACAATGAGAGATGCAACGGAAAAAATAATGCTCTACAATCTTTGTATAAAAACTGAATCATGTGAGGTTATAAAAAGGAAGGAGTAATGTTATGTGAATCTTATGTGAAAGTTGCTTCTGACACGCATAGTGATAACAGAGCTGAAAAGAGGGCAGAAAATTCCCCACCGCGGGCGTTTCATCCCCTTGGCGAACACTTATTTCTGCGTTTACCCTGGGCTGCCCGTCCTCCGTGCGCAGCCATAACCGCCAGTTCCTTTCCGCAGTTTCATTTATCTTCCTCTTTTTATTTCTCCATCAGACTTCCCTCCGCCTCAGGTGCATAATTTAAACTTTCTTACAGACCTCCAAGAATTTCAGTTCCGTTCTCGAGCCAACCGCATGCAGTGTCTAATTCCCTCCACAATTAGTGCTTATTCTATAGTCTAGCCAAATAATTAGACTCAACCAGCTGTGTTTCCTACAACTCATCTTACAATATTATTCTTTTCCTCTAGTTTTAAGTATAGATTCACAGATAAAATATTGTAGGGTAGTAAATATTCCGTTTTTAATATTCAGATGTTCTTTACCTTATTCGGAGCCTACGATGAAGTTATAGCATCTTTGGCACAGCTTCTTCATGTAATTCTGTTACTTATTAGTTTCTGATATAATTTGACGAATAAGTCACTTAAAATACTGTACATTCTTTTGTTATTAATGTATAATGTATTAATATTATAATGTGTATACATGTTACGTATGTAAATATCTTCCAGATATCCCGTGAGTGTTGTTCAGTGCGCTGAGGAGTCACACACTCAATCTGGAAGGTACAACGGGACCGGGTACGATACCTTGCCCTGCGTACCAGCTGTCCTGACTGCTGTTTTCAGACAGTTTCCCGCAGTCATCAAGGCGAATGCTGGGAACGTCTTTACAAGCCGAAAAGAACAAATAAGGGGGAGGGATTAAGGAACTGGAAGGGATTGAGGCATGTCCTTTTGGAGGAACCATTCCAGAATTCGCATGGAGTGATTTCTGGAAGTAATGGAAAACCAGAATCTAGATGTCCAGATGGGGATCTGATCAAGGGTCCTCCCTAAAGTTAGCCCCGAACATTACTTCTCACCCATGTAACTCGGTCGACAAAAACAAACTTGCCGAATTTAATATTATTGCTGTATCACAGTGAATGCTGAGAATATCCCACAAATCCTGTTTGAACAATGAAAGGAACTTTGAATGAAATGAATCAGACATTTTATCTAAAGTGTTTTGGTTTTGTTGGCACTCATGTTTTAAATACATGGTAGACATTGTTTCCCCCAATTTTCCTTGTAGATGTTATTTCATTACAATTACACTTTGTTCCCTTACGGTAGAAGGGAGTTGTTGTCGGTATATTGAAATTGTTTTATACTTGTTTTTCAATTATCTGATGCTGGGATACAGTTTCTAGAACGCCCTCGCAACCCCTTTGTCACAGACTAACAAACGACTTTCAGTAAAGTGCGGAAAGTTATTTATTATTCGAGAGACGTTGCACCTACTTGTTATGTATCTTTCAAGGAAACGTTATTGAGTGTAAGATTCTTAAAGACATATTCACATTATACGAGAAAGTAGATTCTGTTTACTAACATAAATGATCCTGAATTAGGGTTATATGGTGTCGTTACCTCCACTCTCCCACCTACACAACCCTAAAGTAATGGTGTCACAATCCTGATTGTGAGAAATGACGGTGGGTAATAGCTTAAATGTGTAAATGATTCACTGATCTTCTATAACAGGATTGGCCAACCCGCGGTCATTTTGTGGCCCGCGGAGCTGGTTCATTAATTCATTACATACGTAAGCTTTGACTTCTACACTAAGTTAAGCTGATATTCAACCAAGATCATCGCTCGATTGATCGTGCGGGGATGTACAGTGTGGGTGTACAACCGAGCCTTATCACGGCTTATGTTCCTGTAACTTTCAGCGCGTTAGTGGTTCGCCTGACATTCTCGGATCGCTTGCGTCTGTTATTGCACCTAATGTTTCCTCCCATAGATGAAAGTATGCTCTTTACTTTGATTGTTCTATTTGACGACGGATGGAGCTCCAGCAATGGTTGGAAAACATGAAGGTTTAGTAAAACTGATTGAAAATGAAGCCTGCAAACTTGATAATACCTCATTATTAAATTTTCATTGTATTATTCATCAAGAGAATTTATGTGCTAAGTCTTTAAAAACGGATCATGTTATGAGCGTGGTTAACAAAATAGTGAACTACATTAAATCTAAGGGGTTCAACGACCGTCAATTCCAAGAATTCCTCAAGCATTTGCATTCTTACTATACTAACTTTACACTTTTCACTGAAGTTAGATGGTTGTCCCGTGCAAAAATAAAAATAAAAATAAATGTTTGATTTGAAGGAAGAGATACAATCATTCTATGCCAGAAATTTCCAAGAGTTTGAAGACGTGGCTTGTGTTTGTGACTTCGCGTTTCTAGTCGACGTAACTAGCCATTTAAATAAACTGAACATTCGTCTGCAATGCAAAGACCAATTGGTTAATAATATGTTTGATGTTGTTGACGTGTTTCAAACTTGGGCTTTGGGACCAACAGTTAAAAATAAAAATTTCACAAATTTTCCAAGCTATCATTGCAAGCAGACGTGACACAGGCGTTGGCGATTAAGTACAGTTCATTAATATCAAACTTGAACCTTGAGTTTGAAAACCGATTCAAGTTTTTAAAAAACATCATATTCTTTTATCTGCATTTTCAACGTAATTCTCCGTTGATACAAATTCATTGCCAGAAAATTTGCAAATGGAATATTGTGAATTGTAGTGTGATGCACGGGTTAAGGAGAAATTCCACCAGGTTGATTTGGAAGAATATCTGGACAAGGAAAAATATTCTGCATTTTACAAACATGCTTTGCGGATGATTTCGCTATATAGAAACACTTATGTGTGTGAACAGCTTTTCAGCCGGATGATCAAGTCACAACTCACAACACAGAACACGAATCACTGCTGTTCATTTGGAGAACTTTATGCGATATCAATATTGATACCCTTAGTTCTGCCAAACAATGTCAAAAGTCGCATTAAGATAATTGTATATTTAATACTTCATTAAAATAGCCATATTTCATTTTAAGTGTTTTTTTACTTTATAAAAATATTAAAGTATTTTTTCCAAGAAAGTAACGCATGCTGCCCGGCAGAGAGTTGTAATTCCAAAATTTGGCCCGGCTGCTGAAAAGGTTGGCCACCTATGTTCTATAACGTTTTTGAGGGGACACAAAACCTTATTTAATCTTAGTTCAATCTCTTTACTTTCAGAAAATTAATTAGAATTTCAATTTCACGTCACTCATCTAGTCACTTCACATTACAATAGTTGCATGAGGCTCTGTGCTGTCGAGTCAGAATTTTCTATACTTGAGTGTACGGCTTTCAGGCTATTAGGACAGTGCTCAAATAAATATGTTAATTATTACAGCTTACGTTGAACATGCAAAGGTTAGCGGACAAAAATTACCAGTACGGCCACGGGGAGAAAGAGGCCCTTAACGTGGCAACACAAGGAAGGGATATACCTGCCGGCCTCGGTAGCGTAGGGGCCAGAGTGCCGAAGGTCGCCGGTTCGAGTCCGGCCGAGGGCATCTGTGTTTAAGTATTGTGCATCTGTGTGAATGTCCTGTCCGTCCTGTGGTGTACATATTTAGAAGCTGTAATATATATACTGGATGACTGACTCACTGGAAGCTTTGATAATCACATTGTGATGGCTGTATGCTGTCAGTTGCTGGATGCCATTAAAAAAATGGGCGGATTTATCTGGATCCAAAATGGACATTGTTATTGAGGGAGAACAATAGAGCGGAAGGAGGAACGTCAAATAATTATGTATTAATTCTGATTGTTTTTAATATGTTTCAATTGTTTAAGTATTGTTAAAGTTCGAGAAATATCTGTCGGAATCTTTTGAATTGTAGAAATTTCGATCGAGTTTATATAAAGCGGTCATCCGAGACAGAGAAACAGTTTTAGTAGTTTTCACCGACTCAATTTTATGACGGCCAAGAACTGTATAGTCTGTGGAAGTAGTGTTATATACAATGGCTGGATTGTATGTATTCTTGTAAACAGTATCGTTGACGTCGTGTTTCTATGGGAAAAAAACAAAACAAATGTTAAATTGAATTGTATAGTGGAATATTTATTTATCATATTAATTAAACCACCAACAATCTTTTAGTAGCTCAGATTAATCTGCGTGTGTGTGCCTTGTGATTCAGAATCCCCCCCCCCCCTCTATGATCCAATGAATGATGTTTTTAGAATGTAACTAACTTTTTTGTGAATTTTATTTTCACATGTTCGAGTCGTCCGATTGGTGACCCCACAAGACTGGACGGGAACCAAGCTGTAATGCCTGGAAACGAATGCCTTCGAGAGGTCTTGTAATTCCGCCAACAGGAGAGTGTGGAGTTGTTTGCGACTTAGCCACCACCGCACTTATACACTGGCAGAAATTAAAAGTGTGACACCCATATGGAGTTGTGATAAATTAATGTAATTTGGTCCCAAGTACTCCCCTAGTAAGAGTAATAAATGATTAAAAATTGAAAGTTTTACATGTAATAGTATGAGAATTAGGGGGCAATTTACTATGAAAAATTACTATGTTTTTTAACGTATAAGTGGTGAACAATGTGGTGTAACACAACACTTTTTGTCCGCACGTCTTTGTTGATCCAACATGTCAAGGCGAAGAGTAACGACGCTATACACCCAAATTTCTAACTATGAGAGAGGTCGGAAAATTGGCATGTTTCAAATGGGTGCATCATATCGTGAAATCACCCGAAGGATTGGCCATAGAGCAATTTCAGTTTACAGAATTGTTACACAGTGGATGAAAGAAGACTTATAGTACTCCTAGACAAGTACAAGTCCATACAGATGGACAACAGCACGTGAAGACCGCCAAATTGTGTGGGTAGCTGTGACTGCAGGTCAGATCGAAGCGGTAGTTACAGAAATCAAGTTACCAAAATATTCAAATGATTCTTATAAATTATGAAAATATTAATAAAGTAGATAATTAATAACATTGTAATTATATTTATAGTAATTATACCCCAAATTACCTAACCAAACCCGTGTTTACCACAGCGTTACTGCATCTGATTCGGAAGATGTCGAATGATCTTCTTTACTACTAGATAAAAATTTTAAGCTAATGGCGTCATAATTTTGTTTCCTGAATGCTCCTAAGCAATTGTGCTAGCTGAAAATGTAAATACAGAGTTTTTAACACCCATCTCCACAAGTAATTCTCACAAGCACCAGTACTTGATTAGGATAATACTTAAAGAAATGGTATAAATAAATATCAGATTTTATAGTCTTCAGTTTAAATTAGGATACTGTAAAATTGACCTATTTTTGCCTACTGTTACAATTTGTGATATACGTTTCTTATGGATATGAATTTCACTAACTTAAACAAATACTGTAACAGGTAAAAACGTTAGTGGTCCTGCTGACTTTAAATGCAGAACTTGGAAAGAGCAATCTGGCTGCAAAAACATTACGTAGATTTCAGATATTTCTTCAAATAGGAGATAATACATACCTGAATACAAGAAGATAATTTTTAAGCAACTTCGTGTAAAATTTTGAATTTTTAGTCGCACTTGAGACGCAACGAGATAATTAATTAGTCTTTTCTACGTGATCTGAAGGATTATGAAAAAATTAATATTCTGTAGGAACTGGAGAGGATGTTTTACATTAATTAAGTTATAGGACAGGTCTCTACAAATTACAAACTAAAAACAGATTTCAAAAATAATCCTAGTATGACGCTCGAAAAAACAGATGCATCATTAATCAAACATTTGTGATAAATCTTTACATGCTCCTAAAATTTCTATAATTTTAGATAACTGATAGAATGAGTGACCTCTGTCTGCATTACTTAAAAAACAAAAAACAATTTACTTAATAAGATGGACAGTGAATATAAATCATATTTTGTTCTAAGTCGTTACTGGCTGCAGCTACAAATATTGTCTGAGAAATTTCTAAAATAATCGGAGTAATGGCCATTGTTTTTTTTTTTTTTTATCCGTTCCCTCATAAAGACTTTTAACATAGCTATCTCAATATGTACCATACGCAAGTAGAAGTGCCAGTAATTTGGTCGATTTAGTTACAAACTATGAGGTTCATTTACATTTTTATCTAGCGTCTAGAGGCTAAACTGGCCCGCTGACGTTTGTTCACTAAATAAAATATTATAGAAAAAGTAATGATAACAATAGCAATTAGCATTCTCGCCTCGCATTCGGGAGGACGCCGGTTCGAAGCCCCGTCCGGGCATCCAGATTTTAGTTTTCCATGGTTTCCCAAATCACTCCAGGCAAATTCCGGGATGCTTCATTCAAAAGGCCATGACCGAATTCCTTCCCATTCCTTGTCTCTCCATCCTTTCCCGTCTGTCTCTAAAGACCTCGCTGTTAAGAGACATTAAGCAGTTAAAAAAACAATAGCAACTATGAATATGACTCACCATGAATGCAATAGCAACTAAATCAGGAAATAAGTGACATTTTGAACATCCACGACTGATATATCAACACTACAAGTAAGCTATATATATGTACAAATTTTTGAAAAATTCTTACTAATCCTACTTATTAATAACTACTTTCAATATGTTTAAAGTTAATACTTTCACTGTTCCATTTGTATTTCTGAACCTAGTTAGATGTATTTTAGTGGTCAGATGGCCAATCAAACGATATGTATTCCCCCATATTTTATAGCGAACCCAGGCCGTAGCTCTCTCTCTCTTGGAATCGACTGCAGCGGACATCCGAAAGCTTCACGAAGTTCCTCCTGGAATACATAGGGGACTTCAGCAGTCACTCAGAAGGGAAACTGCTCTGGGAAGAGTTGATCACGGCAGGTCACGGTGAATGTCTTCATCGGTTCCCGCTATCAGGTTCCTTCCGCGCCAGATATTTTTGCTTTCGTATCGAGAGGCTATTTCTGCTCTTTCGGAGTATTCCCCTGTACTGTCGCCAGACCCTCTAAACCGCTGTACCAGCATGTGTTTGTGTGAACGTGAGTGGAGTGGTATCGGGCCAACCCTCGGCTCTGGATAATTTCGTTGCTTCCTCCTCTGCTCAATGCTTCCCCCCATCGAGTATTAATTTAACCTCAAATCCTGACTCAATAGCGACCAAGATGGAGCAATTACTCTGCTGTATAGCCGTTTTCTCTTAATCAAGCCCAGTAATATGCAAGGAATAGAAGTAAAATCCTTCACTTTAATATCCTGAGTTTTTATCTCTAACTGGAATGTAGTCCTGGCATTTGAGATCTGTTACTAAGTTAATTAAATTGTACGGCTAATATTCTCGTTTGAATTCCAGTTCAGAGAGAGCTTAATATTAATTTACGAACATGCCCTCTAATTCTTTTTTTTTTTTTTTACATGAGAAGAAATCCTTTCTGATTTTCTTTATTTTTAGGGCGTGCACAAGTGCAAAATCTATATAATTCTTTACATACCCTATCCAATGCATTATATATTACTGTAAATATCAGAGTTGGTAGCCTAACAGGACGAAAGTGAATTTGACGCGAATATAATTAGCAGTTGGATTCTCAGACGCTTTTTCGATTATTTTCGCACCGCCCCACATTAATATGTTTTCTTAAAAATACAATTGGAGAAATAATACGTGAAACCTGGGATACTGGGTGAGAAAAAGAACAGAGACAAAGAGTACTGTGAAACGGGTGAATAGCATTTACATTTAACTGGCCTCAAAGCCCGTCGAAATTTTCTGGCAAAGTTATTTACTAGCAGTGCAGTGTATAGCGCTCAATTCCATTCCTAGTGCCTTAAGCTGTAGCAAAAATTTCAGTTGTCATCCTCCATTATTCTAAAATAACGCTCAACGCAATTCCTCCTGCCTTATATTGCAGCAAAAGGTTTCAGTTTCAGTTTGTTGCAACACAACCACAAAATCCGTAAATATTGCCGCAAAAAAATAAAAGCTCCAATCACGTGCGAATTAATTCTGTCACTGTATCACATGTTAGTGACGTCATGCATCGCCATGTAAACTTTACACAAATTCCTAACGAATCGTTACTTTTTTTTTCGTGATTCATATCCACATTGCAACGTTTGAACGGCTGTCACAGTTAAATGTGGCTGAAATAATGATCTCAATACTAGGCCTTCAGTAAAAAAAAATAGCAACTTGCATTATGTCAAAAGTTAATAGTTTTAATCGTGGTATAGGCAACAGTCAGCTTTCCAGTTCAGAAGGTACATATAGGCAATGGTGAGAAGCATGTGTCAGTATACTTTTGGAATTAAATTAAATTAAAACAGAAGGTAATAGAAAGTGAAATAAATTCCAGTGAAAACATTTTAAGCGAAATAACTTAAAGTGAATTCCTTAAGGTAGTGAATAGTTATTAGGTGGAATGTTAGTGTCTTAAGTAATGTCAACATTTAACAGGAAGCCAAAACTTAAAAATCGTGAATCGAAAAGAAGGAAGCAGAAAGAACAGTGAAGAGATTAAACAGACGAACTTCACAACAGAAGAGAGTGAATAGATTGAGAGACACTCATCAAGCGGACATAGAGAAACTTCTGAAGAAAGAAGAAATCGAAATGAACTAAGTAGTTTAGCGATCAGTGATGTTCGTGAAAGTCAGCTAGTACAAGTGAGTGAACAACACATTAGTGAACGGCAAGCAGAAGAAGCAGAGACTGCAGTATGGCCGGTAAGACCGTTATGATGTCACTAAAGAGTGTAAAAAGCACAAACACGCCGTTATGGACAAAACTGATCAAGTGTGTCAGTTTTGCGGTGCCAAGAAATTCCGTAGAGAAACGCTCGGAATGTGTTGCCTGAGTGAAACAATCCTGTTAGGTATCAAAGGAAGTTCTTCCAACAGAATTATTTGGTTATATGATTGAAGAAATTCCCAAGGAAGCAAGGATAACTCTAGCTAGTATTTTTAATAATAAAACAAATTCTCGCAATGAATATGAAAATTTTATTTGAAACAACTTCTGCACGGAAAAAAACTTGTAATGATAAGCCTTATGCCTATCATACAATTGTTTGACAGTTAGTATCTTCCACTATGTGTGCGTGAAAATCTGTTTTCCTTGATGTATAAGGAACAATTCTTGGTCATCGTTCGTCGGGGATACAGTTCCAAGGACCCATTGGGGTATACCTTGCTTCACAATAGAAGAGGGAGCTATCTCTTTTTGTCAACACACAAGCGGGGTGGTCAGCGTCTCCAACCCTTTTAGCTGAAAAGCACGCATGGCTTAGCATGTCAGTCTGATTTGTGACAGACACCAAGCAGCAGAATTTACGAACAGCAACGAGTTTCGACGGAATAACACGAGTTCATCGCACCAATCACGATAAAGGTGTCCTGGCAATCCCGTTAGCGTCTGGGAGAGAGAAAATGTTTCCAACAACAAGAAATTTTTTAAGAATTTGTTATTGTTTTGTTTGTAAAATTCTGTCCACATATGGAGTGCATACTAATGGCGATTTGGACGAGAGAAGACCACAAAGCCGTCGGATTAAAGCAAAATATACTTAACGAATTCACGCATTTAACAAATGAAACACTGTTCCAAACACTGAAGACTAATCCTGGCAAACGAAGAAAATACAAAAAGTAGTAAATCACATCACTTACAATACACAAACAGAGACATAATTTAATATCAATACAGACACAGATGTTACAACATAACGAAAAAGAAGTTGGTACCACTGTACACAAATGTAAATAGTGAGGAATGTGATTTGTGATATTCAATATAAGAAAAAGAGCAAAAAGCAAGAAACACATTACAATACTGACCTCAAAAGTGGAATAGGAGTGATGAGAAAACTAACACCAAATCAGGCTACACAAAACATGCAAGGAGAGCTGTTCCTGATCAATATGTAATTGTCTTAACCAAAAATTCGTAAGTAGAATATACCTTGTAAATATTTAATTGTATATAGTAATGTTTGTAAACTTTGTATTAACGATACATGTATACATTCACAGTCACTGATGATGCCCCATTCAGAGGAGGCGAAACGGGTCTGAGAGATAATATAAAAAACCAGTTGCTAAAAGACGGATTTTTCATTTAAAATTGACTGGAAGAGGAATTATCGACACTGGAGCTGTGGCGGCAGAAATCGACGACTTGGTTCTCGAGCGGTGTCTTAGGCGGTCGAGTTACCAGGCTGGCGGCTTACAGTAATAAGCGACCAGACTTGAGTTTGAAAGTGGATATCAGAATTACTTTCGTTTTATACTCTGATCCAGTGGTTTTTCACATGGTGCAGTGTGGGTGAGGACGGATTGATGAGTCGGCGACTTCGAGGCCTGCACACTATTTTACGGTAATAAAATTTCCTCGAACTTAAGCGACGAGTGTTTGCACATGAATATTTTTCTCGAAGAGACCACCCAAATGACGCCCTGAGTGGATAGCTTCACCCGATAAGAGTTTCACTACCGGACAATAAATACCAAGCTGAGCAAAATTAGTCGCGCGCATATGCGATGCTTCAGATACAACTGCATTGATCAATACATCAGATTGAGTTGAATATTGAATTGAGGACCTTAATGGTGATCATTGGGTCCATGTACTATTGCGTGTCCCTTTTTTTTTAAATTTCATATTTTTAGTTGTGTGGTATCTTTTTATAAAGTCAACTGGATATCAATTATTGTGTATTGTAAAGTAATGTTCGTTTTAAAATATGATGTTTTCAGAGTTGGCAGAGTACGATAAATTTCTTAGCATAGCGACCATTATTTGTAGGACGGGATGTTGTTTTTATTAAGAAGTTTTGAATTGTTAATTTCATTTTAAAGTAGATACACCTTTCGTCTGTTTGGTCATTTTGTATTTAAAATAAACTGTATATTTGTGACATTTTTAGATTTACAAATGGTTATAAATTCATTTCGCACCTTTTTCGCAATTGTTCAGTAATCAATAAATATACAAATAAATAATAATAATGATAAATAAGACACACAAAACCCCCTTTTTTATACAAACTGTTTAACATTTGAACCTGTATAGATATTTGAACTTGTTAATTGAGGTTCTCTCATATTTTTCCATGGTTACTACAATTTCCAGAAATATAGCTGACGGTATTAGCAACAACACCGTACTCACTATCTTCATGTGAAAAATTATTTTTTGAGGTCTTACGGTTAAAACAAATTAATTAAAGGACAAGCTCTGTCCTCTAACACACATGAGTACTAATACATGCTCTAACATTGCAACTAAACGACTTCTTCTAAGCAGGGAAAAAATGTTCGCTGGCGTCCTACACGAGCATTGTGGCTGAGCGGTAACGCTCTGTCATCGAATTCAGGAGGCAGTGGGTTCGAATCCCCGTCTAGCCATTTAAATTTTGTTTCCATAGTTTCTTCAAATCACTCCAGCTGAATGCCGAGATGGTTCATTCGAAAAGGCCATTGCCGAGTTCCTTCCCATTTTAACTGAACACAGTGATCGTTGGCGATGTTATCATCAAAATACTGATTGCCCTACGTAGGCCTATAGCAAGCGAAATACCAATGTCCTTTGATCTTGTAAAATTTCCACATATATACATTTACCTTTATGAAGTATTCTCTTAATGTGCATATACGTCACCGAGAACGGAACTATAGCATTTTGCGTGATTCAGTGTGTTTACTTTTGGTGAAATTGTAACTGAATACTTAATTGTTATATTTATCGATGTACAAACAGCGTCATAAAAACAAGCACGATATCCAATATAAGCCACTCCTCTGTTTTCAATCTCGCATAATTTTTTTGTAAATGTATTTTGCCTTCAAGCCACAGGAATATGTATATAAATGGAAGTTACCGTTCGTCGTTCACAAGTGAAGGTGTTAACGTTATAAAGAAGTTTGAAGTAACTTGTAGGAATGATACCACTGCACGAATCCTCTCCACGTCCATTTGGAAGCAACTCACGTCCTTCCCTAAGCCACTCGGAGTGGCCATAAGTATTCTGTAATAGCACTGAAGAAACACATTCTTAGAAACCATCCTCCACTGAACCAAGCCGTTTATAGGTCACAAGGTAACAGCCAGAAGAGAAAACATGTGCTAAAATATTTAAAACTGATTGAAGTCTTTGACTTTGGAAAGGGAAAATACGACAATTTATTCTTTTATGTTGTCCATAATCAGACCCAAATGAAGACATCGCCACCCGTTTCCAGAAAGCTAAAAAATGGCCCATACAATCAGTTATCATTAAAAACAAGTAAAGCTTACTTAAAAGTGTTTGGTTCGAAATGAAAATAATCTTAAGTTTAATTATAAGGAATTATCAACGTTTCGAAAATTTATTGAAGAAAATAAACAATTTAGTTGGTTCAGAACAAGCTCAGATCAGGTAGCTGGTACTACCAAAAATATTAATGAACTTTACTGTATTTAAAACGCATAGCCATGAAATCAATGTAATATGCTTAAAATACCTGTCACATTTGTTCAAAACTGTTTTACATTATATACTGAACATAATACGAAAAATTATTAGCCAGTCTCACGTAATTACCAAAGATAAACCATTGACCTTAGTTTACACAAAATTTAATTGCTAAAATGGAAGCTAATGAAGGGGAAATCGGGTTATAGCAATATCACAGTTGGCAGTATTTCAATAACAGATTCTATGAAACTGTACAGTGACTAAGAACAGAAGCGTTCTAATGAAGTCTTCACGGGTGTACATACAGGCGGAATACTTCCAAAACACGGTTGTTACAGCGGCTTGATCTTTCTTTTTTTTCAGATGAGACATCATCTGAACTTTTTTTACTGTTGCTACTGAGTGTGGACACAGGGACACTACACGACGGATACAACAGTCGCACACACAACACTTACATAAATACCCATGCCCTCGGCCGGACTTGAACCGGCGACCTTCGGCACATGGAGCTAGTACTCTAGCCACTACGCTACCAAGGTCGGCGATCGTCTAAACTAGTCGACCCAATGAAAGGTTGAAAGTGAGATGAATAGCTTCGATAAGGCCGAACAGGAATCACTGCTGGATATATTGCCTGATGTCGGTTAATGGTATCTGTTCTTCAATTGATGACCTCTTTGATAACACTCAAATCTTTATGAAAAAAACGTACTTTTATGCAATTTGTTTACTTTGTTTAAATTTTTGTATCTAATGAGAGTGCTCTTCTTAAAATATCTATTCTAAACTTGGTAATTATTTAAGGATAAAGGTTATAATTTTTTTCAATGGAAAAGAAACAGAGTTTTCACTTCGTTTAGTTAGATAAAAATTAAAATAAATAAACTGTAGTATTTAGTGTTTCTTCAAGTAGGAATCTATGAAAATAAAGTAGAAATAAAAACGAGATCATGATGGTTCAAAACATTTGTGTCAGCTAAGGGGTTAGTTGACTAACAGAATTTTCCGCCGCGAAACTAATGACACATACAGGTAAGGAAATCTTGTTAGTGTTAGGAGTTAAGAGCACATGCGCAAAACTGACGATACTTTGATGCGAGCAGCCATGATAGTGTCTCAAAATAAACGGTCAGTAGTCGCCACATCGTTTTGAGGTAGTTAAGTATAAGAATGAATATATGTACTACACGAGTGTTCCTATACGGTATAAAAATGTTAAATTCCTTTAATATTCCCTGAAAATTATGTGACGACTTGAAATGGTATATTTACATCCAGAGGGGTCGCCATTATTACGCACTAATACATGCATTAGAGATTTTGGATTTCCTTTTAGTTTATTTATAATCGTTTCATTTTTTAATTTTTTTTTCGAGAATAGCTTGGACAATGTTGCTATTTACTGTGAAAATCGTCCATTCTAGTGCGTAAGAAACATCAAAACATTTAAAAAAATCTATATCTCCAGTCAGAATGTCTGATATCTGCGGACGTTTGATCTCTTACCACCTTCACAAAATACTTCGTGCTAGAATCCATTGCACGGACAAAGCTTACATTTATTTTTGGAGCTCTGCAGTCAATTTCACTTCGTCCACTAAAAGGTGTTATTGTCGCGAATCTTCTGCGGTTCGCAAGTGTTTGGGTATACCTGGAAAGCAACTTCCTTATACCAATGCCGCACCTGCATCGAAATATTCAGAATATTATATGAGTCTTGAGTAATGTAGTACACTGATTCGTCACATTAAATTACTTTAAACAATTTACGAAAACGCTGATGCCTTAATTCTTCCTCAACACCGTAAAACAGTTCAATTTTTATATATCTTACACAGGAACTAATACCTGATATCAATATATGCTTTATATCCTAAAAATTTCAATACTGGTTATACTAAAAAATCATATTTTCTGGTAATACTCTTTAATACTGCATTTGGTCTGTTTAGGACACGAAATGTTTTGAAATCGCTGATTTTCTCATAAAAGGCTTAATCCTCTGACAAAGTTGTTTATTTCAAGAAAATTAATTACTCCACAAAAACAGTGGATAAAAGTTTTTTGGAAAGGTTTCGTCTTATTTCCGTAGAAGATTGTTTCATAAACTGCTAAGAGAAGTGTTTTTGTGGCAATCCTAAGATTAAGTAATTGAACTTAATTGAAATGGAGCATACCAGCCGCTGCTCACCTACATTAACTAATTTATTTATTTGTTTGATTTTTAGTTGAAATTCTTTGAAAGGAATTTCCCCACTAATCTACTTCTGTTTACTAATTTTAATTTCTTTCAGTGTTTCAGGTATATACTTCAGCTTATTTCATCGCAGTTTGTTATAGTTATTGATGCATGAAATTAATCCATTAGCGTGTAGTACATCAGGAGAAAGTTTCAAATAAAATGTTTGTGTTACAGATCTCCAGATGGCGTTAGTGTATTTGTTCCCTGCTCACAGAGACACCTGATGCAAGACGATATGAGCCCCCGGCAGCGAGGCAGGCTTGCCTCTCCTAAATGAGCTTATGCTATTAGCGCTCAGTTTGGCGATCTTGTGTCGGCGTACTCCGTTCTTGTCTCTGAGCGCAGGTAGGGAGCCAAGCAGCCTTGTGGTTTGCTAAGCGACTCGACTCACAGCAGCTCCACGTGCTAATAGGTGAAACCCGCTGATGAAGCAGTAACGACGTTCACAAATCCAGTTCAGGGTACTCACAGCAATGTACTATTTTTACCAAAATTCATACTGTAAACTAAGAATGGGTAACTGATAAATATCGTATCGATATTTATAAAAAGTATCCATATGTTTCGAGAGAAACTATCGATATGTTGATGTATCGATAGTTACGCCTAAAGAAAGTAATTTCCTAAAAATATTCGCAAAATATATCAAAATATTTAAGAAAATTCGGAAAATTAGAGAGACATGTGGAAATTATAGAAATTTTTATTAATTGATCTATTTTAACAATCAATAAAAACAATATTCTTCTGATGTAAATCTACTCCTGCTGTCGGGTCCGCGAAGTCAACTGCAGAAACCTGTCTTTCAGATGACACAGAAGGGGCTTCGCATATCACGTACTTCTTCAACGCATTAACTTCTAATCATCAATGAAAAAAACAATTGAAAACAGAAGCTGTTAGTTACGTCAACCCTCAACTTCGCAACATGGATGCTTAATAAACTGATTAAAAACAATCCAACTGTTAATATTCTAATATCTTGACAAAAAATGACTTTGTCGTTAACGTAAACTTGTAAAAATTTAACATATTTTTTATCCTGTTATCCGTTGGTGAAAAATTGTTAAATTAAGAAGATTTCACTTTTTAAGACGCTTTCAGATCAATTATGTACGTATTTTTGTATTTATCCAATACATGGAACACATGAAACTGGATACTGATTTGAGTTCTTACAAAAATATCCAACTGGTACTTAAATTAATATTCCAAACAAAATATTCGATTTTTGATGTATCCAGAATAAAAATATCGAAGATAAATATCAATTATTTTATAAAAAATATCGATATTTCGATACATCGATATGATATGCCAAAGGCTTCTATAATCATCCTCTCGACAAAACACTAGAAACAAATATTTAACTTCCGTTTTGTAATGATCACATGGCTTTGTCTGAATCTTACCTCTTCTATTCTCAGTTATGACTACCAGCTTATGCAGTTCAGTTCATTCCAAAATTCACTCATTAAATAAAGTACAGTTGCGACTGCAATAGAAGCTGTTCCTCCCACCTTGAATAGGACGGTGGTGTGATAATTTATAACAACTCCTTTTTTTAAGTTTTTTTTTCGTTTAGAGAAAGATATGTTTGTACCTACCAAGTGATGCTAAATTCAAAATCATTGTTGTCTTTTATGCTATTCTTTTAATTCATAAAGCAGTTTCTCCTAGTCCAGCTGAAATAACAATAAATTTCATCCAGATACTCAACTCGATAGTCAGTTCTACGTTTATAAGTAACGTAAGGACCAATCAAGATAAGCAATGATACGTTTATGATAATTATAGACATTTAAAAGCCACAATAACAAGAGACAAACGTTAGTCAAATTGCAGTTTAGTAATTTTTGGTATCAAATACAGGAATTGGAGGATGTGCAAGAAAGGGTAGCTAGAATGTTGTGTGGAATTACTAAAGAACACTTCCATTAACTGATATAATAAAGGAGCTGGATTCGGATTGATTGGGAGACAGGAGGAGGCTGAAAGGAATGCTGGGGTGTACAAAAATGTATATTGATTATGAAGCTCGGAAGAATGTTTGTAGAATACTTAGTAACAGCGAAAATATGATCATCACAACATGTTGGCACTCGATTTCACGCACACAACAGTTAGAAAAATGTTTTGTGTGTAGGGGCGTCAGGGATTGGAATAAATTACTAAGGGAAGTGCTAAATTGTTTGCTAAAAACAACAAATTAAAATCCAAATAGGGTAAAAGTTAATGAGCGGGGAAAATATATCAGAGAACTAATGATAAAAATCTATTAATATAATAAGCAAGCTGTCTATATGACGTCACCTGTCACGCAATGACGTCAATCTATGACGTCGCCCAATAACGTCACGCTTTGCGTCATTATTCTTGGTAATGGACGTTATTTAATAACATTTCCAAGCATCCGCGAATAAATTAACTGACAGAACACTGAAATAAAAGTATTTATTGCGTTAAAATCGACATATCAATCATTAGATGCTTATATTTATGTAATATTCTTTTGATATATGGAAGTATTCCTTAAATTCTTTGTGCATAGTTATGTAAGATAAAAGCTTTGTGTTTCGAGCATCAATGTAGCGATTTTTTTGGTTAAAATTCTTACTTAGCATGGGTTACAACTGGAATTTGACGTTACGAAAAAGGGCATGAATAATTTAGTTTTTTAAATAATTTAAACTGTGTCCTATTATTGAAATTATTAATTAGTTTAAACGGTAATAGTTGCACACTGATCCCGATGTGTGCATCATACACTACACTTGAAACAAATATTACGTGGCATATTGTAAGATTATAAGATTTATTTTAATTTCCTTTGCTTCCACTTTGTAATATAACTGAGCTTATTATTTCAGAAACTGTGTCAGCCATTCAAATGTTTTAATATCGGCCTGAATCAGGATAACAAAAAAAAAAAAATGTGTAAAAACCCTAGAAGATTTTTGATCAAATTTATATCGCGATGCATTATTGCCACTAAAACGCGATACTGTCCATGTATTAATATGCGTGAGATAGAAGTATTGTTCTCCTGGCGGCAAGTTTATCGTAGTATGTGGTTAGGTTGAAATGCAACATGGACCCGGATGGAAACTGAAACCTTTTGCTACAGCGCAAGGCACGAGGAATCACACTGAATTTTATTTTATAACAATTCTATTTAGTTAAGCAATTGCTAAGACCTTAATTGTCAGAACACTGAAAGAAAAGTATGTATTGCGTTTAAATTGGCATGTTAACTGTCAATTTTTTTAAAACTAAAATCATTACATGGCTGGAATGAGAGAAGTTCCAAATTGATCGTGATATATGTGGCCTAAACCACAATTAAATATTACGTGGCATAGCGTAAGTTGTTAAGATTTATTTTCAGCATCCATCATTCTCACTGGGGTCATTATTTCAGCCGATTTAAGCTGTGTCTTCATCACAGGTATTAAGAAAGAAAGGTGTCAGAACCTGTGAACATTGGGATCAAGTTTATTTCGCGGCGCATGATGAAACAGAGATGCTATATAGGGAATGTATTAATTCGCGCGTGATTAATCTTTGCTTTTCTATCAGCAATATTAGCGGAGATTGTGGTTAGGCTGAAATGCAGCCTGGACCAAGTTGACAACTGAAGCTTTTTGCTACAGCACAAGGGACGATAAATTACAATGAGCTTTATTTTATAACAATTCTATTTAGTTAAGCAACTCCGGAGAAATAAATTACCATAACACTCAGTTAAACCCGTTATTTTTGACGGGCTTTGGGGCTAGTTAATAATAATATGTAAGGGGTTAGTCTCCAGTGTCGCATACTGGATCCTGGTTCTCACGTACCGGCTGTTATGATTGCGGTTGTTATGTTGTTTCCAGCCTTCCCCATCCTTTTTCAACGTCGGACTCCTAAGAGATTAGACCATGATCACCACGCACCCATAATAATAATAACAATGATAATTATGATAAACAATAAAAAATAATCATATTGTTTTTATTGAAACGATGTCATAGGTACAAAAAAGTGTTTTAATAACAACATATATATTTTCTGTTCTAATTATTTAGTTAATTTTATTTTAATTTTATGGATAGTGTTGCTTTTTTAAAACTAAATTGTTGATCTTCGATTGTTCGGGTTCATGTTATTCAAAGTATCCTCAAATCTGTTTCTATACTTATTTTTAGTATACGAGTAGAAAACCCTGTTTCACACAAATATGTTTTGAGGAGAGATAGTAACTGTGCGAGCGACAATTCAGAAATTTTCATATAATCCTGTTTCAAATTCAGTCAAAATATTGTTAAAGATGTTTATTTGGCAATCAAACCCGTTTTGTTGGCTATTTCTTCCAAGAGATTGATTTGTGTGGTCGCATTTGTAATACACTCTAAAAGTACAGTGAAATAATCCCCAAATGACAGGAAATTAATTTCAACACCTTCTCACCAAAGTTACTTGTGAAATTTTGTGATCTTTAAATTTTTTATTCCAAATTCTTAAAATTTTCTCTAAGACGCAGTTATACAAAATGGTCGGCCAACCGTATCTAGCGCACGCCTGTATGTATCTTGATGTTTCGCCCATAATTTTACCTTTGAAACTGTGTATGTAAGTGTTTCTAGTATTAGGTTTACCAATTTAGATTTCACTCCAAATTCACGAATTGTTTTATCGAAGGTTTCACTATCAACCAATTCAAAAGTAGTTTTAAAATCCATGAACATTATTACTATGTCCCTGGAGTTTAGTATTCGGCAGAGAATTATGGATTTTAAATTAAATATCTACCTCACGGAAATCAACCCTGGTATTCGTCCAATTGCATGTCAAGTATTGTTTTTACTCTGATAAGAAGGATTTTTAAGAAGACTTAGTAACCAACTTACAATATGGTTTCTTCTCTATAGTTATCAACATTTTGACTGTTACCGCTTTTTCAATGTTTAGACAGAATGACAAAGGATCATTTTACACGCGAATGTTCCAATGTTTAAGTAAATTCGAGTGATCTTACGACTGGTGTCATATTTTCGATTTGACGACTGTAGGGATTGCATCTAAAGCTAAACGTGAAATTCCAACGTCTTGTCGCATTTCATATGATAGAACACATCTCTCAAAAATTCCTTACTAAATTTAAATGGGCTGACAGTTGAAGCATTTGAAATGTGATGACACAGAATTTGATTAATGCACAAAGTTGACGGAGGTCGATGAAACACAAAGACGGTGTCTGGTGACAGAATCATAGTCATCCACACACACACACTATATAACAAACACTTTGATAACGGAAAAAGTTAGGGGAAACTATCATCTAGAAGTTGCCATGAAGGGGTTACACCATCCATATTAATCGCCTACGTCGAAATAGTAGGTATGGTACACTCTTGGAATGATAACAAAAATTAAATGGACAAATATAGTATGAGGTTTACACGAGCAGTAAATGGTTGAAAGAAAAGAAATTCGTTTAAAAATCTTACAAAAATGCAATTCAATGGTATATAACATTTGAGACGCTCTTGATTGACTAACATGTGAAGCGAAACATTGAGGAAAATAAGAATTAATATATGTGAGTAAAGTAACTGAAAATATAAATTGTGAAACTCTGTGGAGTCGAAGAAAGTAGATAATGAAAACAAATAAATTTTTCAAATACTGCATATCCCAAAAAATCTCCTAATAATATTCAATTACCACTAGAAACGAAACGATTGTATCATATTAAATAGGTGACACAGAACAAGCATTGCCGAGTTATGAATTTAAATGTAATGCAACCCAAGTTATCACATCAATTGTAGAACATGAATATCAAAATGTATCTATATATATGAAAGGCAATATTCGTATGTTTGTCCTCTATAGACTAAAAAACTACTGGACCGATTTACGGGCGGTTTTTTGCAAACTGGCCTGGTGGCAGAGGAAAAACCTTTCTTATTTCATGCACAATGTAATATCGTATTGGGAATAGCATAATCTGGGATTTCGCCCAATCTGTTAGATTGTTGCCGAAGAGCAAATTCAACACTTTAATTGACACTTTACTACAAAACAGTCGAATACCAACCTGCGACATTTCAAAAACTTCGGTAATTAGTAAAGTACTCCATCGATGCAATATGATAATACTGGACGAATCCACAATGGCGCATTAAAAATCTTCGGAAGCGTTACATCTAGCATTGAAATTTAAGTCGAAATGATCGACCATTCAGTGGGGCTCTCATATTACTATCAGGTGATTTTCGACTGACATTGCATTTTATTTTACGTTCAACACCTATTGATGAACTAAATTACCTTTTAAAAGCATCACATTATCGGAGATAAGTTAATAAATTTTAACTACGGTAAAGGTATGTTAAATTACAAAACGATCTTTCTTCATAACAGTTTGCAATAAAATTATTGGATATTGAAAAAGGGGAAAATTACCTCATGGACAAATATACGTTGTACGCTCTCGTGTAGGAAAACCGGGGGGATTTTCTTGTACATATGCTGAATGAAATCACGAAAAACATTGTACATCCAAGACTATTACAATAAACTTGAAACTCAATGAAACAGTACTTAAAATTTATGTGTTTCAAAGCATGAAAATAATAATGTACATTTAAATATCTAAATTAAATACAAAATACAAACGTTCAAATTTGTTCATTTAATCTATAAGTGTACCAAATTCCACAATAGTGAAGCATTGCCGGGTCAGCTAGTTAATTATAAATCCAGATTCAAATTAAAATTTAATCACACTGAGAATGCTCATTAGAATTAATCTGGCCACAAAATAACAACTTCTTAATCAGTAAAAAGTTATTGCGAATAATATTTAATATTGGAAAAATACACTGTTATGTTATAATACCTATTACACGTTAAATAACTAGTAATTTTGAAATATGAATAAAATTTGATATAAAGTAATCCATTAAATGACTTACATGTCAATGTCTGAACTGGCTGTTCTAGAGATGTATGGAGCTTTGTCGGAATATGATAATTGATCTGTGATAGAGTGCTTCTAAATATTTTCAATAATATTGTTTCCTCTTCTTTTGAGGAAAACTTCAAATACGGGTATTTTAACTGGGAATTTTAATGTTTGTCATTCTGGGTAATAAGTGGAAAAATATTCGTATTCATTAAATATAAGAGCTGACATAATACAATTCATACACACATGTAGCAGAAGGTCATTCGGAATAGATTGGGATTCAATGTATAGCCTGAAGGGTATCAATTGGAAACTGTTGTTTTGGATTGAGAGATAATACCCAAGCTGTGACTCGCCCTGCCTTCTATATAAAAGTAATTTCCGCTGCGTGAAGTCAATTGTGGCTTATGAAATTTTAAACCTTAGCCAGGGCACACAAAATTCCGTGGATTACTGCATCCAGCACTTTGTGAATAAATTTAGCGATGAATTTTCCCTTTGAGAAGTCTCTGGAAATTTTATCGAATTTTAGTTGGAGTATGTATATTCGCCTTGTTGTAAATCTTTTTTTCCTGCGTAGCCCAGGATTATGAAAACATTTTTTAAGAAATCCGCAATAAAGGGGCTGCGTCTAATTTAACGCCGTTTTTGTACATTGTCATCACGACTACAAAATTTTCTTCCTCTGGAAATGTGTTTAAAAGCGAATAGCTACTTCTGCTGCATAATTCTGGAAAACAATTGTCTAACACGTAATAATTCATAGTATTTACCAGAACATCCACTCTGTAGGGATTTAACTATATTTTCCAGTGGATATCTGAGTTAAATAAATTTCACAAAATCGGTACACTGCTCAAGAAATTCTATATCCATAAAATTCTTTAAAGAATTATTACAGCCATTGAAAAAGATTAAAATTAAATAACTCTTAATTTGTAAACATTTTTCAATAAAAAAAGTGTTATTAATGACTCGACCTTTAATCTGTCTGTATTCTAACAGATTTTCATTCTGTTACATTTTAAATACAGTTTTCATTGCTTGCAATATATTCTTCCTGCTATTCTTACTTTCTAAAGAGCTTATCAGAGAGCTTTAATTTTCGCTGCATTGCTATTTCTACCAGCGAGATAAATTTTATTTTCAAGTTGCTTCATACATTTAAAAACTTTTTTTCCATTCATTCCTCTAATTACATAGCCCTCCACGTTCTAGAGAACATTTTTGAATTCTTTCGCACATTCCTCATTTGTGGTTCTACGTATTATTAGTCCGGTATTCTGTTAGCTTTCCGAAGTTAACATCAGTAATTAATAATTGTGGTCAGACGAAATATTTGGAACTGACTAAATTCTGGGAAATAATTTAGATGTATCTGTAGATACATTATTAATTAAATTTGAATATTTATTCGATATCCCCCGTAAAAAAAATAAAAAAAAATAATAATAATAACAAAAAGGCACTACTGCCCTTACATTGAATGAAGACAGCTTATATAAGCTTTTAAAGCTGTGCGTAAAAAGATCTCAAGCTACAAGGAATGCCTTTTCCTTCCATCATATGTTTATTGGATATTATCTGTGGCTTGTGTTTTCTGCAGTTGAATGACTTATTCTTACGTATTCCTGGGTGAAAATCATGTAAGATGATTTTAGTTGATGCGTCTATAGTATTCGATGAGTTACTGGTCTAAATCACAATTTCTTCTTTGGTAAAATTAATATAGATCAATAAATATGGCAACTAACGCTCCTCGCTTTGAAGAACGATGCTAAGAAATTGAAAATTTGAACGTGTCTACCATAGAAGATGTATTATGGCTACTCCAAAGCTACCGATAAATTATACGTTTTACTGTAGCTCAAAATCAATATACTGCTTTCAACAGCTACTGATCTTGGGGTTATACTTCCACATAAAATTGCTAATTCAGCTATGACGAGAATCTGTTTTGAATTATCGTTGCTAAAATTAAAACCTTATTTGTTCTTAGGGAAAATAGTGAAAGTGCAAATTCAGACAGAATTCATTTAATTGAGAGTTATGTAGCTAAAAGGAAAGGGTTATTAAAAATGACGTATCATTTACGTACATAAAAAAAAATGTGTTAAAATTAAAAGCTTATAGTTTCTGAAATGTAATTTTGCAGAGAAATTCTACACTAGATAAGTGGGAACTCTTAGCGACTGTAAAGGTCCTCGCACTGGCTTTAATTCACTGTAATTGAATGAAAATAGTTGGAGACATTTTGTGACATAAATAGCAGATGAAATCAATACTTATTGGAATAGATATAAGGAAAAAAAACGTGTATAATCTCCCGAAACCGTATGAATCTTAATGTTTCAGTAGGAAATGATGACTGATAGAATTAAGGGAATAACTGTATTTCAACTGTCATTGTCATATAGTGGGCTGCTTTATTTTATTTTGTTTTTTGATGACAACACTAACTCTCAGGAAGTTGCTAATATGCATAATGTGTGATGGTAATGTTACAGGATGAAATAATTTTCTTCTGTTCCACGATATTCCTAAGTCCACTGCTTTATTCCTTTACAATATTGTCAACATATAATTTCTTCTGTAAGAATAAATGGTAGCAAAAGGCGCCAAATGTTCTTTGATGATGATGCTTTCATAGAGTCTTCAGCCCATATGCTTGCCTTTCGATTATCATTTCTCTTAATATGAATGATTGCAATAAAGAAATTTCTTTACATATCAAAGAAAATATCTCTATCGATTGTCTCCCAGTGAAAGGGGAGAAAAATTGAGGCCCACGTTATGAGTATCAAATATTTACAGTATTTTTACCAAGCGCTGTTCGATCTGGCGATGTCAGTGTTATCAGAACCAGAGGACGATTGGGTGCATCATTCAGGCCATTGCCTTTTGAGGGAATGATCCCGGACTTCACATCAAGTTACTTCTGAAAACCATGAAAAATGTATAACAGGAATGCCGGAGCGGGAATCGAATACACGTCCTACTACATGCCTCCATCAAGAATAAACCGTCTTTCAGATGTAGACGTGAAAGCTCTAGTGAGTGCAAAGAAGTACAGATATACCAAATATAACGGGATTAACTCGAGCTTAAAATAACATCGGGTATGGGTAGGGTATATTTTGGTGATGAGGTCTGGATGCATGTGCATGATGAAACGAAGCAGTCTGTTGAAGGAAAGGTAAAACCGTAATCGTAAATAGCAATTAAGTACCTGGGTGACCGATCTTCGCTCGGCATATTTCGATTTCTGTTCAGTATGCATGTTTTTGAGTAAAGTTTGATTAAAGTTAAACGTTTTTCTTGAAGGTTTCCTAGGAATTTTAACAGCACAGTTCCCTGTAAAGGGAAGCTTAACTAACATCAGTAGAGTTACTGGTACCAGTAACTTCTACAAGCTGAGGTTAGATCCGTTTCCAACATACCAAATCCAATAATTACTATTTTTTGTAAAATCGTATTTCAAACCTGAAAAACAAAACGTCACGTACATATCAAATTTCATCCAAATCGCTAGAACCATTTCCGAGATCGTCTGGTTTACCACCTCATAAATTACTTCCCCAGAAAAATCCTATCATCAGGTTAAATAGTAATATTAATGATAATCAGGGATTAATTAATGGTGCAAGTTTAGTGGTAATTCTCTAACCTACCATTAACCTCACACCACTAACCGTGGCTTTCCAACTCATAAGAAAACAATTCCCAATAGAAGTACTTTTTATGAACGTTAATAAAGCACAAGGTAAGATACATCAAAAGGCTGGCTTATATTTGTGAGAACCTGTTTTTTCGTATAAATAAACGTATGTAGCTTTTTCGCGAGTCTGTATATTCATTAATATCTATTTTTGTGTTAAAGACACAACCGTCAAAAAGTCAACAATGATCACATTATGACAGCTAATATTGTTTGCTAAGAAGTTTTTAAAAGTAAAGAAGATTGAAAAAATGACATCGGACAAAACTAATATTTAAAAAAAAAATATTTACTTTAAAAGTGATATTTATTACTATTCTAAATAAAATACCTTTCATTAATAAATACTTGCATTTACTTATTTCTTCGTAATTATATTATAATTCGGTGACTGATCACGATACTGTGCGAAATAGTCGCATGGATCAGTTAGTATATATGAATTCTTCATTTAAATATATAAGAGTTCCCTGTCGAAACCAAAGAGAAATAATCAGTAGGCTTTATGGTACCTGAAACGTCTACGAGATGCCGTTAGAGGCGTTTCCGAGATACCAAATACAAAAAATATTCATTAATAAACTCATCCAGCACGAGAAGAGTTTATTTATATACAATGCCGTGAAACAATCGAGCTTACAAAAATTGTTCGTTTTTTTTGTAAATTCGCGTTTTTGCAGTGAAGACACCTACTTAGATAAAACAAAAAGCAAAACGTTATCTAAATATGACGATTCATCCAAATCATTAGAGCCGTTCAGAGATTCCATATATATATATATTATTCTTTTAAAGATATAAGATTTTAATCATAAGGGAATATGGAGGTTTTCATTTCTAGATGGGGAATTCAAGAACTGTCTGCGTGTTAGTAGATTTACAGCTAAATAACCACCAACCCTTATTTTCTTGCATATTTTTAAACTAATGGATTCTCTGGATATTTTATTACGTTCGATAAAATAGATAATTAGTGATGACAATTTTATTCACCGTAGTCAATTAAAACTAATGTTGTAGATAATTTATTGGCATACGCTGCATGAACCGTTAAAGATATGTTACTGCAATACATGGAAGATTGTAAACATCATATATTTAAGCTAACAACGTATCAAAAGTATGATTCGCTATAGATACCGTCACTATGATTGTAAATGACACTCACTGGGCTAAATGTAGGTATATTAACGAACCAAATTTTAGTTTATGTTTAATTGCAACCGATAAAATCTGGGTTTGATAATATCAATTTCTCTGTACTCCACAAAATACGGCACAATAGAACCTTCTTGTTACACGCTGGTTAAATCATGAGAGTTGTAACAACGTTGACTATGTAACCAACCAACCAAAATGTATAAATGATGGAATCCTCCGGAAACATTGTGTCAATTTTGAACTGAATGATCATAGGCACCAATACACGCTAATTGGATAATTTAATGTATCTACCGTAGTACAAATTATGCGTAAAATAACAGTCGTTTTTCATCAAAATATTCAGTGTCTGACAAAAAATAATAATTTTGAAGGAATTTAGAGTTATGCTTGCAATGGATAGTATCGAAAATAATTAATTAAAGGTTATTTAACTAAGGAAAAAGGTACTGTTAGAGTAGCGCCATGATGAGCATCGCATCACATATTTTATAAAAATATAGCCATACGTTTGCCATTCATAAGTAAAATGTAAAAAAGGTTTTACACTCCAGATATCACTCAAAAATAAATTTAAAAGTTAGCAATGTTTTAGTAATAAATTTAATTGATGCTTATCGGAATCAATTAAAACGAATTCACAGCGGATAAAAAAACTAATAGCGAAAAATATATATTAAAAAAAACTAGGCATTATTAATGCAGTTAATGCAAGCGTGACCGCGGGCAGAAGATATTTAATTAGTAATTATACAAATCCCTGCGAAACGTATTAATTTTGCCTCATGTTGAATGCATCTAAAACTGTTTTCTTCTTCTTTTTGACAAGCTTTTCCCGAAATTTTGTGGTCTGTTGTCTTTGAAGAGTTTACCCATCGTTGGCGTGGTTAAATTTGGAGCTTTGGTTTTACGGCCGCTTTCCCTTGCTGACGCCAAGCATTTTACTATACCTGCCGCCAAGTCGTACCCAAGGGGAAAGTGATGTGTTGCAATCGGCCTGCCATGCGTGTTCTGTGTGTAATAGGTACACTGTTTGTTTGTTGAATTTCGTGCCCGGTCCCGTTGAACCTCCCTCACCGCACTAAGCCACATTGGTGGATTTTCATCTTAAACTGTCAATCATTAAAATCTGCTTTTCCATAAAATCATGTTGATTTCTTGAAGTGGGTTAGAAATCTAAAAATATCTGACAGCCGAGCAAACCCTATCTGATGTAAACCATTGCTCTTTGGTGAATTTTTGGTACTGTCTGGAGAGTATCTACTGACCAATCAGTATCATTTCCTTTGTTTTTTAATGGTGGATTTAACAATAACCGAAGTTGAAGTCATTAGAGCTGGTTGAAGATTTGTGGCAAAGAGCGGGATGTAATCGCGATTGGTTCTTGAAGGACTCACCCTGATATTCGCCTGGAGTGATCGGGATTACCGTACGGGGATTCGAACCTGTGCCCAAGAGTTTACCGCTAAACCAGCAGTCTCAGTATCAGTAACCAGTGAGCAGCTGTGCTCACATGTACTGGCTGATTTCGCCTTGTTTCCTTTCTGGTTGGATCAGATACCATTCCTGTAGCTTATTTACGACTAAGTAAAAATCTATAGCTGCACGGTCGGTCCTTGCCCCGCGTGGCGTTTGTCCTTATTAGGCTGCCTCTATTACCTTGTTAGTGTCGTAATTGCTGCTAATCCGGAGGCAGCAAAGCTCTCATCAAACGAGAGCTTAGGGAGGTCGGCTGGACGGAGGGTGCCGGTATTAAGGGCTGAGCTGTACAGCGGCGCAATCTGGCCCTGACTGGCCCACCCAAACGCTCCTAATCGCCGACGGATTAGCCAGTCTCTGCCGCTATGGCTGTCTGGATTAAAGTCAGAGTTGTCGTAATGAAAACACAGCGATTTTGCAGGAAATCCTCTGTACTGCCCTCGGCAGCCTTAAACCATTCTTCACGCACTTTGCATAGAGAAATGTACCCAGTTCCGATAATTTAGGCCTGTTATCTAGGCCCTCGCTTATCGCCTCGGGATAGAGCAATCGATTCAGTGATCATTTTCCAACCGGAATAGAAATGGATTTCTAATTTCCCGAAAGTGTTGAGACAGCGGAATTTCATTTGGCTGAATACATTCCGGTGATAGCAGTAGTAATCGAGCATGATAGGTGAGCGATAAAGTTGGTTGCGCATTCGGGAGGACGTAGGTTCGAATCCCTGTAGAATTTCAACAGCTATGACGTTTCAACAGCTACCTCCGCAGTCTTCATTAGGTGAAATGGTAGGTCGAGGTTGTTACTGTGACAACATGTCTTAAGTCTTAAGTTTCTACAATTCACAAAATTGTAGACGTCAGCAGTTGCCGATCTAGGAATTTTCCGAGCCGGGTCAAAAACTGTAAGATTACTGCCGTCCTTTCGAACATTATTTTTCCAACCCCAACCTACTGCTTTATTATCGCTGCTCTGGGCATTAGTGGAGATTTTCTTTCATAAAAAGGTCACTGTGACGATTTTGCCGCTCCCCTGAAGCTGCCGCCCGGGGGCAAAAGCCTCACTTTGCTCCCTCCCCCCCCCCCCTTCCTGGATCAGGTTCTGGACCTCAGAAGATGTAGTGCATTCCAATTCCTAACTGTACAAGCGAAAAAAGAATGTAATGCAGCATTGTTTCGATTCACTTCACTCTGTGAAGCACAGTAATGCATATTTGATTCCTGCTCATCCTGTAAGCTCAAACATTTTTTTTTCCCCCGTTAACGTTTCGTGTTATCTTTCTCGAAGGTTAATCTCGGTGGGCAAGCATTTCGTTGATGGTTCTGTTAAAGCTTCGAGTTACTTTTGGTTTATTTTGCTATTAATTCTAGGCATGGAAATAATGGCAGTAGTTTAGGGTATATAATTCAGTGCAGATCAAATTTTTCTAACAATGGTTGAAAACCGTTTCGATATTTACTACCCAACTAACGTCATTTCCACACTTTACAAAAGTTCCGATAACTGTAAGTTCTAACAATGTTCTACTGTGTATTTGCGTTGTTTAATTTTCCCACGTTTTGATCTGTCGTGGAATTTCGTCTTAGTGGCAACAGACATTACTTGGTGATAAACATTAAACCGTACAATGAATTTAAAAAAAACATTTATAATTAATCAAAGAAAAATAATCTAATAATAATAATAACAATGATTGGAGGGGTGTGAATATGTCAAAAGGTGTATGCTAGAAGCTCTATTATCAATGCTTTTTAAATTTTGGTTCAAATGACTACCATATCGCGAATTTGAACAATAAATACAAAAACATTTACATCAATTTATTGTGTTGTGAGCAAAACAAGCAGACGATTTATTGTAGGCTACTTTTCACATATTAATTTAAACGGAATGAACGATCGTATTAGCAACACGAACGGCAAAAATGGTTCTACATTTGTGAGACGTGGAGCATAGTTCGGCACCTAACATTACCATGTGACAAGCAATGATTTTGGTTCCAAGTGACTACCTCTTGACCTACCAGATACGAGAAATGTTTCGTAGGCTATAAGCTCGTTAATCAATCTGTTCATTATCTGAAAATTCGTAATGTAATAAATAATTTTAATGAAATATTCAATATTTTTCGGTATTAATTAGTTACTGCTGATCTGGAATATGGAAACGAAAGTTTTTAAACTATAAACTTCATTTAATCTGATATAGAATAGGAGTATGCAAACACAAGAATTGTTACATTTAAATTCGACCTTTTGAATCAATAATTATGAAATAATCATGGCCCTATTCATTCCCAAACTCAGATTATTTATTTCCACGTGCACTTACGTCAAAATGTTACCATACGCATACTTATAAGCACGGAAATGACAACAATTTTTTACAATGATATTTATGCATAAAAGCACACGAAAGTACTAAAGTACAGGCAAAATGTAAAGCTAATTTATATATGCGCTATGTCTGAGAATTATGATCCTATGGAAACTGAAAGATTAATCTATATACAGTTATGTACCAAGAGATATGAGCTGCTCGTACAGAAATAATTCACCAGGTGTTTTTGCTGATCTTGCGTTGAGGTCAGATAAACGGATCCTTAACTAATTTCTAATATCAAACGAAGGGTGGACAATAACAGCTTTTAGGTCATTAGAGTTTTTTTCTTTTTTTGAAATAGTAAATCCCCTCCGAAGTAGCTATATAAGTCGAAAACCATAGATATTTCATCTGCAGTGGTATAAATGATACGCCTCAGATATTGTGGAAATAAAAGTCTATGGTTCTTCTCTATAAAGTTTTGGATGCAATCAAATTCAAACGATGGAAAATTTTATTGGAATGGGAGCAACTGATTCAATATCTGATAGAATTTCATATTTTTAACTTTCTTTGGTTGATTCTGCGATTCCTGGTATCAGCTTAGAGGCAACTGAATTTACGGGTCGTTTTTATGCAAAAACTAACAAAGTTACGCAATTTAATTGAAGTTTAAACCTAACCTAAATTCTTCAGTTACTGCAGCAGAAATACATCAAACGTTTCCCAACAGCAAATAGAAATACTTTATACGGCTTATTGACTACCCACAATGCAGTGTATTTCCTTCCCTTAATTCGTTTCCAGACCAGTAAGCAAAACTAAACGAAAAATAACAACTGCTAGGAGATTCCATAATGTTGACTTACCCCGCATCGTCGCTTCTGTGCAGTTAGAGAGGATTCAGAAAGGGTGGGCAAATATTTACTTTAACGTAAAGTCAATGAAATGTTCTTACAGCAAAAGCAGTTGCTTCTGAGTGAATACTAGTGACGAATTTATTTCATTTATCTGGCGGTAATTAATATTCATTTTTTTAGTACCGCAACGACAGTCAAATAAACACAAAGAACTATAAACCATCTATCAAAGGTTTCCAATTTTTTAGTGCTATTAAATGGAATAAAATAGCTGGAAAGCGTCTGAGATAGGCCAAAAAGATTGTAAATTATATTAACCACTTAGAATTCCCAAAATCTGTATTGACTTTCATTATTCATATTTTGACCTCTTCTATTTCATCATTACCTATGTTAATAGTTCTCTAGAATTTTGAACTATCTCTATTACAAACGATATAGATTAAAATATTTTCCACTTATCTGTAAAAGATGAATTAATGTAGATATAGTTAATAATAGGTTTCCGAAGTTTCAAATAATCTTTATTTTTGTAGTTCAACAATCAGTTACAGTTATTCAACATTTGATGTGAGTCTCAATCTGTGTGCGCAAGGAATTTTTTATTTTAATTTTCCAGTAGATATTTACATGCTGCGGAGTTTCGAAAAACTCCATTACCTGATTAAATTTTACAGCATGTACAAGTTATTGTTTTTTTCAATACTACCAGTTTTGTTCTGTGCTGATGTGAATGTTTATGACTGTCTTAATGATGTGGTCGCTTAATACGCAGAAACCTCAAATCATGCATTAATTTATTTTATGAATCTCATAAAGTTTTCAGGTAAGACAGTTAGTGGCTTTATGCCATATCACCATCAAGTGAGCATTCATTGTGTTGTGGCGCAAAACTCTTAATTGAAAGCTAATAATTAATTATGGATTAATTTCAATAAACCAATATCTTAGGATTGCTGTCATACATTTTTCATTAAATACACATCACATCCACTACAAAGGAAATCTGAGAATCATATGTCCGAACAGTGATCCATTAAGAAAGATCGGGGACTGTCCTTTCAAATTGAAAAATTATCTCAGTGAGCTGAAAGGTTACAATTCGGGAAAGCAACTTATTTAAACAATTTATGAATGTAAAATACAATTCGATTGTCTTTCGTTTCCTGAATCTAGTAGACACAACTTTTTCAATATAGTCCATCACGTCATCAGCCAATAACTTAGCAACGAGCTTTTTATGAAAAGTCACAGTTTTCCGATTCTTCATCGTTTAATTTCACCTAGAATTAAGTTATACTGTGGAAAAATCTGGTATATAACACTGATTGTTTTACATAACTTTATGAAAAAAAAACTACTTCATTTCATTTGACATCATCAAGCGCGTATCTTCCTCATCCAAACCTGATTTCTCAATTTTTTTATCTCTTACAAATTGCTCTGAAATTTAAAATAACTGTAGGGGTTGTAATGATTTTTTATTTTATTTTATAAAAATCCAATAATATTTGTTATAAATCATTTGTTGTACTTGGTCGTCATGAACAACTAGTATTCTGCTCCACTTTGTTTAGTATATTAACTGCCGTGTCATACCTTTTATCTTAGAAAAGGATACCAGAGCGTATTCCCACAGGTGAAAACCATGCAAACTTTTTCATAACGTTATCTGCACAAAGATTGTCCCCAGAAAAAATATTTGTATGCAGTTACTATGAGGATGTGAGAGGCACGATATTTAAAACTAAATTATAAAACAAGTTTGCAATTAATTCGTATCGTTAAATTCTCTGATTAATGACAAAAATTGTATCTATTCTTTAAATATCTGCTTTTTAAATGTTTCACAATTAAACTGGTAGTATTTAATGATAATCACTTTTTACACTTCAGTAATACTGATGTCTATGTCAAAGACACATACGGTCAAAAAGTAAACGATGATTATATTATAACTGCTAATATTATTTTCAAAGAAGTTAAATAAAGTATCACTTCTGACAAAGTCAATATCTATTTTTAAAAATGTTTTCCAATTACACATGTAGTGCTAATATTCCCACGGGTCAAGAACTATTCGTTTAAATATATAAGAGATTCTTGTTGAAACCAAAGAGAAACTATTAGTAAGCTTTTGGTACCCGAAGCTCTCTATTAATCAGAAACACTCAGATCCAAACACAAAACACTAAAAGAGCAACTAAAACTGAAGGATCTTAATATAACGAGAAAACTCCTAGGGTGAAGAACGAAATATGGAGTGAGTTACCCAAAATGTAATACAGAATATTTTAAAAATTTCCAAACTCACAAATTCAATGCGCATTTGAAGAATACAATTTATAAGACACCTGAAAATAATCCTAGCATCTAGAACAAAAAATGAACTGCATTATCCAAAACCTAACATATATTTGAAAAAATCTTCAAAATCACAGATTCATTGCACATGCCGAGATACAATTCAGAGGATCTTTGGAAAGAATGGACTCAAACAGACTAACTCACAAAGTTCAAACACTCCAAAAGAATAAATTCACCCGACAAAATTTTTTCATGCACACAGAAATGAACCTAAAGAATTAGAATAATCACATCTACAGTACCGAAATGAAATCATGAAAATCATACAAAATCAGTGTTTCGAGAAAGAAGAGAGAAAAAACAACTTATATAACGCGGTCAGTACAACGAATGCTCACACATTCGTTGCGTATGAAATAGAAAGGCCACCAAATGTTGATTCCATGTAGTGCTGAGTGACCTGTTTGCGAGGAAGAAGAAGAAAACATAAATGCACATGCCATGCAGGACATTGATTTTCTTCAGCCACTGAGTTTTCACAATTACGCACTGCAGAAAGACTGAGTGCAGTCGGAGAATGTTCTGTCATTGAGAAATCAAAAGTGATTTTTCACGTTTCCGCGGCTGTCTCTGTTTATAACATTTTCATTTTCGGGTAATGCCACATTTTTTATATGCTTATCCGAGCTTTGGGACTCTTTTGTTGTAAACAAAAACATAATCTCTAACTGAAGCTGTAGGATGGCATCACAAAGCTCAAATCACCTGTAAAGAAAGATATTATTAATGCAGTAGTGATTAGGAAATTAATGGAAATCATATGGAATTTTGGTGAAGATGAAAAAAGATATTGAGACAATAAATTTAACCATTAATATTACAGGTAATTATTTTCAGATCGTGTAATTTGGTTGAAATCAGTCTTTATGTCCGCCGTCCGGAGTTAGGTGTTAACCTGCGCACCCGTCAGGCCAGCTGGCCCTGGCTCTCTCTGCGGCTCGCGACCGATAAGCCGACCTCCCCAGCATTGAATATCGCCCGCCCACCTTGTCTTCTCTGCGATAACAGACCTTCGCCATCAGCTCCATTCACTTGCTCTTCCATTTAGACTTAATAGCCCCAGGGAGAGCTCCACGCAGATCAAGTTCAGCACTTATCAGTTCGCCAAGTCTGTTACTCAGCACCTGTTTTCATATAAAACTCTAGCCGAGTTCACAAATACGCTGCAACGTACCATTGGCTTGGTCACAATGATATATCTAGTCGTAATGGTTTATTGTATTCAGTGTTACGAACAAGACTGAAGTCTATTTCAAGGGGAAAAAAATCTTTTGCAGCAATTCAGAACTGAAACGATTCTCTGATAAAGAACTGACTGTTGTGGAGAATGTTCATATGGAAAATATCTTGTTGCCACATTATCTAGCTATCTTAAATGCTCTAAAAAGATTTGGATGTCAGTAATTATACAATATCCTCATGTGGTTTGTAGCATTTGTTTTAAAAGAAAACAACACGATACTGTCTATCTTTGAAATCATCAGTTGGCTGTGAGAATTGATTCTTTCCCGGTGTACAGCTGATAAAAATCTTCCGGGTGTTCTGCCGGATACGTTCTTCTCGCATACGCGACGTTGCGACAACTTCTTCCGCTGTCTTCAGCAGGTGGACTGAAAGTCGAAGCTACTACTGCGACGACACGTCGTCAACTGCGTTTGCATCGCATTTCTGGCTCATATAAATACCCTACGAGAATAAACAGTTGACGACGCGTCGTCGAAGTAGGAACTTCGACTTTCAGTTCACCTGATGAATACAGCGGAAGAAGTTGTCGAAACGTCATGTATGGCAGAAGAACTTATCCAGCCGAAGACCCGAGAAGAATTTCCATCACCATTTGTTTGTACAAATTGTTACTTTAGTGTTCATTGGAACTCGTGTTGTGACTTGATTCTTACCTATTATGTATTCCTTCTCTCTCGCTAATCAATCGTTGGATTACGTGCAAAACATTGAAACTTGCATTAATGTTGTAATTCTTTGCGGTTGCTATAGGAAGTAGCTAATATAATGGGATCACCTCCCAACAATTATATCTCTTTCTAACGATAATTTTACTATAGTTTGAGCGCATCCGAAATTATTTACTGACAATAAGAATCTTCCATCACGAATAGATCTGCATTTAAATTTTTTTTCTTTTATTTCTTATTGGCTTCGGAGTAATGCTTTTGCAATCAGCTAACAATCTTTTCTGCATACTATCTCATAAAAGACTAGTATGTTGGAATCCTCGCTACCCAACAGAGTATTCAAATTAGCAGTAAGTTAACGTAAATGATTATCTGTAGACTCTATTTCCCCTTTTCGAGTTATCATATACTAGAAAAAAGTGGCGTTCCTTTTGTGTTTTTTTTTTGTGAAATGGAGATTGTGCAATATATTTGATGCACCACTGTAATCCTCATAATTTTCGCTGCTTAAGGCATTGTAGATCTCAATGGGCGGGCACTCAGTCCAAATGTCGAATGTCGTATACTGCAAGATTTCCCCCCCCCCCCCCCAAAAGTATCTAGGTCTTTTTTTTTTTGCTCTTCGGATTGAGGCCCGAGGAGACTATAAATACTACCTTTTGCCCGACTCAAGCCCCCCTCCCCAATGCAAAACTCCACTAAAGGCAAGCCCCCCCAACCAAAATTCACTCAAGCCAAGCCCCCCCTCCCCCAAAACAAAGTCCGCTCAAGCCCCTCCCAAAACAAAATCCTAGATTCGCTCCTGCAGCATTCGTTTTAATCTCTACCAGAAGCAATTGTCACAATACCCAGGGGCTGTGGGTTTTAGGAACTGATTTCATTCTCGAAAGCATGATGCACGTTGAAAACTGTCTGAATGAACTGGTGTCTACCTAAGGATCCGTTTTTAATGAGACCTACTCTTGATGTATCTCTGGCAAACAACAAATAAAATTGAAGAAGTATTACTTGTCAAGATGAAAGGTTTTCTATTGAATCAATAGATTACATAAAGTTACTAAAAGTATATATGCAATGAATTTGGATATTTCCAATAGCAGATAACATTTATGTAACTCTACTTTGCTTCAGAGTATTTAGAACATTTAAAACATGTGGCTCTGTCACCGAACTTCGTTGAAGTCTTGAATTCCGGTAATGGACTATTTCGATTGAGAAAATCACCTTGTATTAAACTCTACAAGAAAACGGAAGCGACTAATGCCACTAAAATTTTTACCATTCATTTGGGACTTAAAGAGTGAAAACCTTTCCTGCAATGTATTAATCATAAAATAGAATAAGTAGGTGTCCTCGCAAAAGCGGTTGAAAAGTGCAAACGCATAAAGTAAACTGATAAATGACGAATCTTGATAGGATCGTAGTAAGGAGAACTTCTGTATCCTGTTGTGAATACTACTTGAAGTAACTGTAAGTTATCGTTCATGGCAAAGCAGAAAGGAGGAGATATACAAAACAGTATTAAATATTGTAACCAGATCTTGCTCCTTCTGAGACTAGCTGAGGATTATGAGTAACACACGAATGGCTGAGGAGCCAATAGTATGGATAGTAATAGTCCACTTCAGTTGGGTAAATTAATTGGTCTCAACTGAGAATTTAAAAGAATCTTAAGAATATAGAACTCTCTGCTCATCTATAAGCGTTGTTACAGTGCTTGGGTTAAGACACTGATTGTGGTTTCATATTAGTGCTTTTTATGATGTGGTGATCCAGTTCCCATAATTCCCAAAAAATAAGATACATTAAATTCACAAATAAAATAATACCAATAGCACAAACAAAATAATATGTAACTATAAACACAAGATACATCCCATAACATATTGAGATTCGTCACTGTTGTGTCTGCCTGTCCGCTCAGTCCCTTTGTTGTAAAACTTCCTTGATAACTCGTATACACCATCACATCCGTTGCATGCAAAGTGTTATCATTTTCGTGACACACTTTTTCTTTTGCCCATGTCGCAGCGTAGGCGGTAAACATGGCAGGTGTTTACCCTACCATGGGAACTCTGGGTAGATGAACTGGGTTAGTTTCCCGATGCCTTCCCAGTGAGACAACAACTGTAAGTGTGGTTGGCTGTGATAGTGTGTATGTTCGGTGTAGAGTGTTTATTGTGTTATGGAAGAGAGATGAAGGAAGAGAAATGCTGATATCCGATGCCGGGCCATTCAGCTCTACTCTTCAGAAAGAACAGAGAGGATGGCCAGAATTCCCATCCCCTTCGGACAGATAAGTGACCACAACCGTGCCGCATGGTCTCAATCCACACGCTCTGCGGAGAGGTTTGGTATTTAACCCAGGACTGTAGTGAACAATCTCGTGAATAGCAACTGTGCACCACCTCTTCTACACGGCCAGCCAAGTCCTGGTGACGAAAATTCTTATATCATGTGGACTCAGCAACCATGCCTCAAACAACTAAGCCAACGGGACGAGTTTTAAGTCACTTTTGTGCTATAATAATTCTCTCTTCAAATAAACATAGCTTAACATACTACAAAACGACATTTACACTGAACTAAATCGCCAAAGCAATGAAAGACGACAAGAAGAAGAACAACATTACTTAGTTGGAGAAAGCTATAAAAATGTGCCTTAAGCTCAAAGAAGTTATATGAATGAAGCTGACGAGATAACACTTTCAAGCATACAATATGGAATAACTCGTTACACAATTGGATGATGAAAGGTGTATTTGAAACATCCGTATCTTGGAGACGATTAGGAAAGCTTCCAAATCCCCCACTGAGCTAACCAGGCACAATGCGCGAGCACAATTGGCATGTGGTATTTAAGGGCGCTCCAGATGTGCCCATTGAGGCCCGTTCGCAGAACTCCCAACGAATGCAGAGAACTCCGTTGTGCTCGTATCACAGGTGGCGCGACAGCGGCGGTCTCATTTATCATGGCGGATTTCAGAGGCGTGCGGTGGGGCCGGCTCAGAATTCCATCTGCCGCAAATTATCGTCCGCCAGAGCTGGGAGGGACGAAACACGTCTTACCAACCACAATCCCCGCGGCTCGCCCACACATGTTGCAAGTACCGACGGCCAAGTCAGGCAGCCTCGATTGTTGTCGCTTTTTCCGACTGTGAAACTCGTTCTTCATCTTTAATTTACATGCTGTAGTGTGCAACTGAAACTAAATGGAAAATAAACAGAACAAACTGAAGAAAGAAATAACCGAAGTCAAAAAATAAAACAGAATCCAAAGAGTAGCAGTTGGTCTTTTGTCAGTATTTCTTGAAAGGAGTGCTCATATTGTGAGATAAACCATAGAGATAGTGGATCACGAAATGAGTTGTGTATATAATACTAAAATAATATGGTGGAACTGTTTCAGCATTAGAGCATTAGACAGTTAAGTTGGCTGACCTGTAAAACAAAATATCTAAGCAATAATCGCTGACTGCATCTAAGAGACTATGTACTAGTTGTTATAGAAAAA
Source organism: Vandiemenella viatica (assembly GCA_031002005.1). NCBI lineage: Eukaryota > Metazoa > Arthropoda > Insecta > Orthoptera > Morabidae > Vandiemenella > Vandiemenella viatica. The sequence continues at coordinate 66,843,142 of JARYHS010011408.1, forward strand.
TGTTGACTTGCAGATCGTTTGATTAAATGCTTAAAGTTTGTAAAAGATTTAATGCTAAGTGTGAAATAAATGTTTAGTAGTGTAAGAACGTGAGAAGAGTAATTTAATGTGAAATGCATTATGTTTTTCCAGATAACGGTTGTTTTAAACAGCAGCGAGGCAATTATTTTGGTTTAATCCAGAAAGCTCAGCGGGAAAACTAAAATGGAGGGTATTTACCTTGTAATATCAAATACAGAGTGGCCTGTTTCGCATATTTCTGCCATCTCGAAATGATTATAATTTCTTGCTTCATTCTTCGGTATATATATATATGTCATAAGCTATTTTTGTAGATTTTATTCAAGACCATAAGCTCCAAAAATTTGAGAACACTGTCCAAATTGCTGTGGTAGTTTTTGCGTGAAGTTATTTCAAACTTTCAGATACACACATATCATTTACAGATTTATAATAGAATAGAATATACGACTGTAAGATAAAGGTTTTCGTAATCCTGAACAGCTTCGATTTTGAGAGGTGGATATCTTCTCTTTTTCTCCAACAATCATTTTCTTCTATTTTTCTAGGATTTCCTCTATATTATATTTAAATAAAAATATACTTCACCGCATTTACTTACACAGCAATTTTGGAGAATCTATCCTTCAGTCCCGGAAGGACCTTTACTTGCTGCAGGTAAACCAATACACTATTCCGCGATACATTGTATGCAAACGTTATTGCTGGTGTCAAATGTGTCACGTCACCATTTTCCCAAACTAATGCCACAGACTAAAGGAGAGGCTCACCTCTTTCGGGTTTCCTTCTCTCCTTCTCCCACGTTTCTGTTTTATCTTTACAGTCCTTCAGTATCTTCCATATTGTGTACTTTGAGCTGATCGTGAAGGTACTGCCAAAAAGACTTGATGTAATTCTGATAATTAATAATCGAGCTAAAACTTTGATGGGGTATTTCATTATACACAAACTTCAATAACTCCGAAATTTCTGTAGTGCTCAAAACTAGAAGCCGTGTGCACTGAGAGTCTGGGCCATACAAACCATTGCATCTAATTTGTACCGAAATCGACCGCAGTAATAGCGGAACAATAACTTCTTGATATTTTAATTAATCAGCTCATAATCAGTTGAGATAAAAACCAACAACATGAGAGCTTAAATAAATAGGGAAATTGCCAGCATTCAATATGCTCTATCGCAATTAAATTCAATTAATATTACACAAATGCATCTGGAAGTCTGATGGAAATGGAGAGTTATTTTTTTTTTTTTTTTTTTTTTTTTTTTTTTTTTTTTTTTTTTTTTTTTTTTTGCTGCATACCACATTTTTTGTACAGCAGATTTATTTTATTGCTATAATGGTTAGAGGAGATAAAAATCTCTTACGACATCCCCAAGAAATCACCATCGTATATTTGTCATACACTTTTGATGTATTTGCGATTATTATGTATTATATTTTACGTTACTGTGAGAAATAGTCACATATAACTTCATTATATATATGACTAGCTGACCCGGCAATGCTTCACTATTGCTGGATTAAATGAAAAAATATTTACATATAAATTTTAAACTGCTGTTTCATTCATTTTCAGTTGGAAAGGGTGAGAGGAGATGCGCTTTGGAAAACATATGGAGGCAGTATTTTTCTGTTTGTTTCAAAGTATAAGTGTACAAATTCTTATCTAAATCTGATAAAAAAATTTGGTTTGCCTAAATTATGGGGTAAAAACGTAATGGGGTTGGAAAGGGGGAGAGGGGATGAATATTCGGAAACCATACGTAGGCAGTATTTTTCTGTTTGTTTTAAAGTATAAGTGTACAAATTCTTATCAAAATCGGATAAAAAATGTGCTTTGCCTAAATTATGGGGTAAAACGTAATGGGGTTGGAAAAGGGGAGATGGGATGAATATTCGGAAACCATACGTAGGCAGTATTTTTCTGTTTGTTTTAAAGTATAAGTGTACAAATTCTTATCTAAATCGGATAAAAAATGTGCTTTGCCTAAATTAGGGGGTGAAAACGTAATGGGGTTAGAAAGGGGGCGAGGGGATGAATATTCGGAAACCATACGTAGGCAGTATTTTTCTCTTTGTTTTAAAGTATAAGTGTACAAATTCTTAACTAAATCTGATAAAAAATGTGGTTTGCCTAAATTATGGGGTGAAAAAATTATGGGGGTGGAAAGGGGGCGAGGGGATTAATATTCGGAAAACGTATGTAGGCAGTATTTTTCTGTTTGTTTTAAAGTATAAGCGTACAAATTCTTATCTAAATCAGATAAAAAATGTGCTTTGCTAAATTATGGGGTGAAAACGTAATGGAGTTAGAAAGGGGGAGAGGGGATGAATATTCGGAAACCATACGTAGGCAGTATTTTTCTGTTTGTTTTAAAGTATAAGTGTACAAATTCTTATCTAAATCTGATAAAAAATGTGGTTTGCCTAAATTATGGGGTGAAAAAATTATGGGGGTGGAAAGGGGGCGAGGGGATTAATATTCAGAAACCGTATGTAGGCAGTATTATTCTGTTTGTTTTAAAGTATAAGTGTACAAATTCTAATCTAAATCGGATAAAAAATGTGCTTTGCCTAAATTACGGGGTGAAAACGTAATGGGGTTGGAAAGGGGGAGAGGGGATGAATATTCGGAAACCATACATAGGCAGTATTTTTCTGTTTGTTTTAAAGTATAAGTGTACATATTCTTATCTAAATCGGATAAAAAATGTGGTTTGCCTAAATTATGGGGTGAAAAAATTATGGGGGTGGAAAGGGGGCGAGGGGATTAATATTCGGAAAACGTAAGTAGGCAGTATTTTTCTGTTTGTTTTAAAGTATAAGCGTACAAATTCTTATCTAAATCAGATAAAAAATGTGCTTTGCTAAATTATGGGGTGAAAACGTAATGGAGTTAGAAAGGGGGAGAGGCGATGAATATTCGGAAACCATACGTAGGCAGTATTTTTCTGTTTGTTTTAAAGTATATGTGTACAAATTCTTATCTAAATCTGATAAAAAATGTGGTTTGCCTAAATTATGGGGTGAAAAAATTATGGGGGTGGAAAGGGGGCGAGGAGATTAATATTTAGAAACCGTATGTAGGCAGTATTATTCTGTTTGTTTTAAAGTATAAGTGTACAAATTCTAATCTAAATCGGATAAAAAATGTACTTTGCCTAAATTACGGGGTGAAAACGTAATGGGGTTGGAAAGGGGGAGAGGGGATGAATATTCGGAAAACATACGTAGGCAGTATTTTTCTGTTTGTTTTAAAGTATAAGTGTACAAATTCTTATCTAAATCAGATAAAAATGTGATTTGCCTAAATTACGGAGTGAAAACGTAATGGGGTTGGAAATGGGGAGAGGGAATGAATATTCGGAAACCATACCTAGGCAGTATTTTTCTGTTTGTTTTAAAGTATAAGTGTACAAATTCTTATCTAAATCGGATAAAAAATGTGATTTGCCTCAATTATGGGGTGAAAACGTAATGGGGTTGGAAATGGGGAGAGGGGATGAATATTCGGAAACCATACATAGGCAATATTTTTCTGTTTGTTTTAAAGTATAAGTGTACAAATTCTTATCTAAATCTGATAAAAAATGTGGTTTGCCTAAATTATAGGATGAAAAAATTATGGGGTTGGAAAGGGGGCGAGGGGATGAATATTCGGAAACCATACGCAGGCAGTATTTTTCTGTTTGTTTTAAAGTATAAGTGTACAAATTGTTATCTAAATCGGATAAAAAAAGTGCTTTGCCTAAATTATGGGGTGAAAACGTAATGGGGTTAGAAAGGGGGTGAGGGGATGATTATTCGGAAACCATACGTAGGCAGTATTTTTCTGTTTGTTTTAAAGTATAAGTGTACAAATTCTTATCTAAATCGGATAAAAAATGTGCTTTGCCTAAATTATGGGGTGAAAACGTAATGGGGTTAGAAAGGGGGCGAGGGGATGAATATTCGGAAACCATACGTAGGCAGTATTTTTCTGTTTGTTTTAAAGTATAAGTGTACAAATTGTTATCTAAATCGGATAAAATATGTGATTTGCCTAAATTATGGGGAGAAAACGTAATGGGGTTAGAAAGGGGGTGAGGGGATGATTATTCGGAAACCATACGTAGGCAGTATTTTCTGTTTGTTTTAAAGCATAAGTGTACAAATTCTTATCTAAATCTGATAAAAAATGTGGTTTGCCTAAATTATGGGGTGAAAAAATTATGGGTGTGGAAAGGGGGCGAGGGGAGTAACATTCGGAAAACGTATGTAGGCAGTATTTTTCTGTTTGTTTTAAAGTATAAGCATACAAATTCTTATCTAAATCGGATAAAAAATGTGCTTTGCTAAATTATGGGGTGAAAACGTAATGGGGTTAGAAAGGGGGAGAGGGGATGAATATTCGGAAACCATACGTAGGCAGTATTTTTCTGTTTGTTTTAAAGTATAAGTGTACAAATTCTTATCTAAATCGGATAAAAAATGTGATTTGCCTAAATTATGGGGTGAAAACGTAATGGGGTTAGAAAGGGGGCGAGGGGATGAATATTCGGAAACCATACGTAGGCAGTATTTTTCTGTTTGTTTTAAAGTATAAGTGTACAAATTGTTATCTAAATCGGATAAAATATGTGATTTGCCTAAATTATGGGGAGAAAACGTAATGGGGTTAGAAAGGGGGTGAGGGGATGATTATTCGGAAACCATACGTAGGCAGTATTTTTCTGTTTGTTTTAAAGCATAAGTGTACAAATTCTTATCTAAATCTGATAAAAAATGTGGTTTGCCTAAATTATGGGGTGAAAAAATTATGGGTGTGGAAAGGGGGCGAGGGGAGTAACATTCGGAAAACGTATGTAGGCAGTATTTTTCTGTTTGTTTTAAAGTATAAGCATACAAATTCTTATCTAAATCGGATAAAAAATGTGCTTTGCTAAATTATGGGGTGAAAACGTAATGGGGTTAGAAAGGGGGAGAGGGGATGAATATTCGGAAACCATACGTAGGCAGTATTTTTCTGTTTGTTTTAAAGTATAAGTGTACAAATTCTTATCTAAATCGGATAAAAAATGTGGTTTGCCTAAATTATAGGGTGAAAAAATTGTGGGGTTGGAAAGGGGGCGAGGGGATGAAATTCGGAAACCATACGCATGCAGTATTTTTCTGTTTGTTTTAAAGTATAAGTGTACAAATTCTTATCTAAATCTGATAAAAAATGTGGTTTGCCTAAATTATGGGGTGAAAAAATTATGGGGGTGGAAAGGGGGCGAGGGGATTAATATTCGGAAACCGTATGTAGGCAGTATTTTTCTGTTTGTTTTAAAGTATAAATGTACAAATTCTTATCTAAATCGGATAAAAAATGTGCTTTGCCTAAATTACGGGGTGAAAACGTAATGGGGTTGGAAACGGGGAGAGAGGATGAATATTCGGAAACCATACGTAGGCAGTATTTTTCTGTTTGTTTTAAAGTATAAATGTACAAATTCTTATCTAAATCGGATAAAAAATGTGATTTGCCTAAATTATGGGGTGAAAAAATTATGGGGGTGGAAAGGGGGCGAGGGGATTAATATTCGGAAACCGTATGTAGGCAGTATTTTTATGTTTGTTTTAAAGTATAAGTGTACAAATCCCTATCTAAATCGGATAAAAAATGTGGTTTTGCCTAAATTATGGGTTGTTATGGGGAATAGGGACTGACTTTTTGGAAATTTTTTTTCATAGGAACATTTGCAGACGCACACTCGATAACTCTCCTAAGTTTCATTGCAATCTGATAAATGGTATAGGAATGCATAGAAGACGAACAAACCCACAAACATTGATTTTTATATATAAGACTAGCCACAAAGCCCGTCAAAAATGACGGGTTTAACGGATTAACTGATTTCTTCTTAGTTGCTTACCTAAATAGAATTGTAATAAAATAAAGCTCATGTTCTTTAATTTCTCATCCCTTGTGACGTAACAAAAAGTTTCATTGTCTTTTTGGTCCAGGTTACGTTTCAGCCTAACAACAATCTTCGCCAATATAGCCCGTAGAAAAACAAAACTTAATTCACACGCGAATTAATATTTTCCCTGTATCGCATGTCAATGTCATCATGCATCAATACCAATCATGCATCATGCGATACAAACTTGATCCAAAATCTTCAGTTTCATACACCTTTCTTATTTTCTATGACGAAGGTCCATGTTTTAATGCCTGAAATAATGGCCCCAGTGAAAACGAAGGATGCTAAAAATAAATCTTGAAAACCTAAGCTATGTCACGTAATATTAGTTTTAATTGTGGTTTAAGTAGCACACATCGCGAACAATTTGGAACTTCTTTCATTCAGACCAAGTAATGAGTTCATTAAAAAAAGCTACTGTTAATTAATATGCCATTCTAGCATTACATTTCTTAGCAATTACTTAAATAAATATAATTGTTATAAAATATAGTTCAGTGCAATTCATAGTGCTTTGCTCTGTAAGAAAAGGTTTTCGTTGCTATTCTGGTCCAGGTTGTATTTCAACCTAACCTCTACTGAACTTGCGATAAATGAAACAATACTTTAACTACACGCATGGTGATACATTACTTTATCGCATTTTAGTGGTAATAATGCATCACGATATTAACTAAAAGAAAAATCTTTACGGGTTACGAATACTTTGACATAAAACGAATCTATTATTAAATAAATCAAATCTACTAATACTTATTATGTCGATTTAAACTCAATACATACTTTTATTTCAGTGTTCTGACAATTCACGGCTTAGTGTAATTCCTCGTGCCTTGCGTTGTAGCAATGGTTCAGTTTCCATTAGGGTCCAGGTTGCATTTCAACCTAACCACGTTAACTTCTCGCCAGAAAAACAGCACTTCAGTCTCACGCTTATTAATGCATGAACTGTTTCGCATTTTAGTGGCAATAATGCATCGCGATATAATTTTGATCAAAAATCTTCAAGGGTTTATGCACATTTCTTTTTTGTGATTCAGACTGGTAGTAAAACGTTTGAATGGTTGACACAATTGCTGAACTCATAGGCTCAGTAATATTAGGCAGTGAAAGCAAAGGAAATTAAAATCAACCTTATGAACTTGCATTATGCCACGTATTATTGTTCTAAGTGTAGTGTAGGATTGCACAGTTCCCGGATCAATGTGCAACTATTTCCATTCAAACGAATTAATAATTTCAATAATAGGACACAGTTTAAAATAATGTGATATAAACTAAACTATTCATGCCCTATGCTGTAACATCAAATGCCAGTTGTAATTCTGATCCATCTTAAGTAATACTTTAACCAAATTTTTCTCAGCATTGATGCTCGAAATACAAAGCTTTTATCTTACAATATCTATGGACAAAGAATTTAAGGAATACTTCAATATATCAAAAGAATATTACGTAAATATAAGCATCTAATGATTGATATATCGATTTTAACGCAATACATACTTTTATTTCAGTGTTCTGTGAGTTAATTAATTCACTGTTGCTTGGAAATGATATTAAATAACGCGCACTCCCACAAATAATATCGTAAAGCGTGACGTCATAGCGCAACGTCATAGGTTGACGTCACCGCGTGACATGACGTAGGTGCGACAACGCTACATCTTGTGTATTATACTAATAGATAAGATAACCAGTCCATTCTTGCCGTAGATGACTACGCAGATTAATTTTGGTTTTATTTATCAGTATATGCTCAGAATATCGTAAATTCAGAACACATAGAAAATTTTCGTACAATTTTTACGTTTGAAGTTCACCAGAAATATTTAAATATACGAACCATTGTTCGCCATGTTGTATTTTTACTAAGTACACAGTGCTTTTCGGTTGTTCAAGTGAAATGTAAATTGTTACATTAATGTAAATTCACTTAACTTTAATGCATTGTAAGCATTTTAATTAACAGCACAATAAATGCACTGATAATGATTTATGACTTTTAAAAGTCCAAGAAATGTCATGGTTTTAAGAAAATGAAGGCATAATTTGTTACCAGTGCATTTCCGTTGGTTAATAGATAGAGAAAAGAATTTGCCTTAAGATTATAGAAATAAATCATAAATTGAAAACTCGAAGCTGCAATTATAAATTGATTCATTATTCACTGCATATGAATGTGATAAACACACACATCAAACAGAAAAGCGTCAGTGCAGGTAGCGAAGACCTTTCAATATTCAAGTACTCAATTTTTTTCACATAGAATGGAAAGCTCCATATATTTCATTACTGTACGTTTTAAACTAAAATTCTAGAAAGTCCTAGTATTGACCTGCCTTATTTCAATAGGTTTTAAGGTCACGTTTGTAGCTAAGGCAATTAGAAACAATAATGCTCATACTTTAACCTATGTTAGTAACTGTCTGAAAACCACATAAGCTTTGATACTTGTTTTCTTTTTGAGATCTTTGTGATAAATTTCTTAACTTTGGTACTACTGCACGAAACGAGAACACAGTAAATTCTTAAACTGATTTAGGGAATAATTTAATTTTATTGGAATGTGGATTGTCTTCTTGCTTGTTCCAACAATTTTGTAAAGTACTGAGCTGGTATTTGAATGTGAATGTTGGTATACTAAATGTTAAAGTATTATTTATATGAAAGATAGGTAAAAAGAAAAATAATTCACCCAGGATGTTTTCTCCTGGTTCTGGAAAACTTTCTGATATACAGAACATATTTTCAGTCTTTTTTAACTTATTCGGTATAGGAAGTAGCAGATAGTGCCTCTGATGTTGGTCCGATCGTATCGAAGCTGCGGATGTTTACTGTACTCGACGTGTAGAGCCGTCCCGAGCTAAGCCCGGCCTTAAGCACTGTGATGTGCAACCTGAGAGACGGAAGGGGCAGGCAGCCAGCGCGCTGGACCCTCAAGGGGGAATGGAGCAGAGCAGAGGTCGGACGGGCCCCGGAAATTAAACGGGCG